>OY856414.1:88168700-88346200 GCA_963693085.1 Alisma plantago-aquatica | reverse complement strand
GAGAAGTTGATGCTTGCCAGTAGGCCTGTAAATGGATCGAATTTGAAGTGCATAGTGCAGTATTTGAATCTTACTCAAAAAAATAGATTTAATATCTGATTCGAGATCCACGACATCATATGGTAGCATTAGCATCCAAATTCGAATTTGGATATATATCTGATTCAGACAAAAATAAATACATGTTATGATAATAAATACATTATAAATATGAAATATAATTATTTTATTAAATATACGAAAGAATGCTTATATTTTCCAAAATTTATATATATATATAATCAAAATTAATAATATAAGTATATAACTATCAGATTTGGACTTTTTTATCAAATAATCCAACATTCGATGTCCAACCCAAAATTCTTGAATTCGAAGTTTGATTTGATCCAATGGCAGTTATAGGATATGTGAATCCAAATCAAATGTGTGGATTCCATATATCCATTTACAAGCCTACTTGCTAGCTTTATGTATTATACGAACTCATAACATCAAAATAATGCTAAGTTCAGTTTCCTTGTTCAATATTAAGACAAGCTCCTCCAACTATTTTGCTCAACTTGTACAACTTGTTTTTAAACAGATTGGCACTTTAACATTGTTTAATGTAGTAATATTGTCATGATCACATTTGTGCTTAATTGGTAAACTAGGGTTTGCCTGAATGATTACATGCTTGATTAGATTGAACATCATTTAGACTTCACTAATGATAGTAGATCAATTGTGATGTTTCAAACCTAAGAAGAAACTCTAACTATGGTTTTAGTTTGAAGAATTAGGGTTTGAGAAATGTAAACCCTAATCAGCAAAAAAAATAGGGTTTTGATAGTACATGAATATGGAATTTGATAAGGATAGCAGAGGCGGGTCCAACAGAGGGTTTTAGTTTTAGCAAATACCCGGCCGGTTCTCCGGGTCAGCGGTTCAACCGCTTGGGTTGCCGGGTTGACCCGGCCCGCCCTGCCTTCTGGGTGACGGTTCAGCCGGTTGAACCGGTCGGGTCGGGTCGGGTTTCAGAACTTTGTTAAGACATTGTGGTTGCTGGGGGGGTTTGTCTGTAACAGAGGCGGGTCCAGCAGGGTTTTAGTTTTAGCAAATACCCGGCCGGTTCTCCAGGTCAGCGGTTCAACCGCTTGGGTTGCTGGGTTGACCCAGCCCGCCCTGCCTTCTGGGTGACGGTTCAGCCGGTTGAACCGGTCGGGTCGGGTCGGGTTTCAGAACTCTGTTAAGCCATTGTGGTTGCTGCCAGTTGCTCACACAAACCCACTCTAGTTGGTAATTACAAAGATGAGCCAATACACTAAGGAGAACCACTAGCAGCAGTCTCCAACTGCACTTTGTGCCTCCTCTCCTGCATCATATATGAGATGCTTCACCACCCACCCTAAAGTTATAATCTAGTTTTTTCGTAAGTGCTTTGTCATCCTTCCAATTTTATATAGAAGTTGCTCTTCTTGATTGCACTTGTTTAATGGGATCGGCAATTGTAGTTAAGGCTATCCATGGATGCCAAGGCGGTGCCTTGACTTGGTTGGTCGCCTAGGCGAGATCATACACATAAGGTATTTATGTATTTATCTGATACCCTACACCCTAAAAATTCATGTGAGAGTGAAGTAGATGCCTAAAATGCAAGAAAAAGATTATGTGTTTCGAGAATGATATTAAAATGATATATGCAGAATTAAATAGTTCCCCTAAGAGCAAAAATAACAGTTCAGACACCCTTAGACAAGCCTAAGTGCACAGTTCCATAATTAAATAAAGCAAACGACCTAGGATGGACCGCCTTGTATGCCTAGCTTCCTAGGCTACACCTAGGCATCCACTCAACAACAAGAGACGACCAAATACTTTCTAGGAGAAGTTGATGCTTGCCAATAGGCCTGTAAATGGATCGAATTTGAAGTGCATAGTGCAGTATTTGAATCTTACTCAGAAAAATAGATTTAATATCCGATTCGAGATCCACGATATCATATGGTAGCATTAGCATCCAAATTCGAATTTGGATATATATCTGATTCAGACAAAAATAAATACATGTTATGATAATAAATACATTATAAATATGAAATATAATTATTTTATTAAATATACGAAAGAATGCTTATATTTTCCAAAATTTATATATAAATAATCAAAAATTAATAATATAAGTATATAACTATCAGATTTGGACTTTTTTATCAAATAATCCAACATCCGATGTCCAACCCAAAATTCTTGAATTCGAAGTTTGATTTGATCCAATGGCAGTTATAGGATATGTGAATTCAAATCAAATGTGTGGATTCCATATATCCATTTACAAGCCTACTTGCTAGCTTTATGTATTATACGGACTCATAACATCAAAATAATGCTAAGTTCAGTTTCCTTGTTCAATATTAAGACAAGCTCCTCCAATTTTTTTGTTCAACTTGTACAAATTGTTTTTAAACAGATTGGCACTTTAACATTGTTTAATGTAGTAATATTGTAATGATCATATTTGTGCTTAATTGGTAAACTAGGGTTTGCCTAAATGATTACATGCTTGATTAGATTGAACATCATTTAGACTTGATTAATGATAGTAGATCAATTGTGATGTTTCAAACCTAATAAGAAACTCTAACTATGATTTTAGTTTGAAGAATTAGGGTTTGAGAAATGTAAACCCTAATCGGCAAAAAAAATAGGGTTTTGATAGTACATGAATATGGAATTTGATAAGGATAGCAGTGTGGTAAATAATTTTCATATTTTATACAAATTTTGTATTTAATTGAATTTTGGATATGATATGGATAACTCAATCATGCATGTTCGAGAAAATTTTCAGAATATTTGAGTGTTCTTTGAATGCGGTTCTCAGTCAAACTATACTTCAACCAAAATGCTGACATAGTGCTTTTCACTAGTGTAGTGTTTTATTTTTATTTATTTATTGGTAATACAAAATGATTTGAAATTTTAAATGGAGATCTGAAAGTAAATTATAAAAAACATGTAAAATTTTCATAATTTTTGGATGCATTTAGACCTTATCAGTAGATGAATTACAATAATATTTTATAAAAGAAAATTCAGCTGAAATAAGAGAAAGTATAGTGAGGGGTCAATGTGCAATTGACCCAAGCACCTCAATTGCTCTATATGCTCAACCTAACATACAAGAAGCTCTCATAATTTGTGATTCATTCCAAAGAAATGAAATCCTGGAGAGAGGGAGAGTTAGGGTTTGAGATGAGAAATTGATGGAGATGTTGACCTAGGGTTTTGCGGTCTGAGGAATGATGAAATCATGGTTTCTGAGTTGAAAGGAAGAAAAACCGGGTGAACTGCTAGGGATTTGATATGGATTTGAGATTTTCATACATGGGATACATTTTTAAGGTGTTTTCACACCTTAGGGTGAGTGGGAACTTCCTTTAAATAGTATATTGCACAAAAATTGGTTAAATCATCCATAATCTTTAATTGCTTAGTATGCGACTACAAACCTGGCATTGTCTGTTTGATCTAAGTTGTTGCAAAATGATATGAAATGGATCCTTTCTCTGTTTGTTTGAATTTCAGATGATAAATTCATATTAGAAATGTATACAATACATCCTAATGAGAATTCCCTAAGTATTCACAAAGGTTGTAAGAGTAAACTGAAATATAGGGAATTCGACTGTGACTGAAATTAATGTATAATTAAATAGAGAAGTTTGTTTATCTGGATCCCCTTAGTTATGAATGATTGTTTATCTAAATGCGTAGTACATATATGTCATATACTATTTTGGATATCATGTGATGTGAATAGTGTTTGGTAGATATCTTCGTAAAGAGGGTGAAGCCTTATATGAGTGGAAAGTTGGAAATTTGTGAATAAATATGGTGAAATCCATTTGAAGTGTTTTTCTTGGCATCATAGACTCTATTTATACAATGTTATTCTTGATTCATAATATCTCAATGAATGGCATGGAAAACCCTAATTTAGCTCAATTTGAGGATTTCATACATATGTTGAATGTATATGACTTGTTTAAAGCAATCTGTATTTAGTGAATGTTTATGACATATTAAATCCTTATGAGAGCCATGTGATAAGTGAATGAGGTAAATGAAACCCTAAGGATAGGGTGTTCAATGAATTAAGCATTTTGATTACCATGTTCTCAGTATGAAATGCACAATCTAGGATTTGGGTCGATGTGCACATTTTCTAAGAAAGTGCAAATAATTTATGGGTGCAAATTACGATTACTCGTATGCCAAGTAATTAGCTCTTATCAATATATTAAGATGTTTAATTGCATGATTCTAGTGTATAAGTGCCAAATGGACATGCATTATATTTAGTTAAGTATTTCAGTCTGCCTGCATGTATAGTATGTTGATTTCTCAGTATATTACAGTGTTTGAATATACTGCTCTGCCAAGTTAAGGATGATATGCATGTTGTGTTATAAACTTCAAATAAGTAGACACGACGCCATATAGATACTAGAGTCAAGTATAAGCAAGAGAAAAGTACAATGTAGAAAGATCTTTCTAGGAATAATAAAATAATAGACTTAAGAGCCCTAAACATCGTAGAATCCCTATGAGAGGTCTGTGCCTTAGGGATGAAACGACCTAACCCTGGCGGTGCGTCCAGTATACGGGGGTCGGAACGTACCAACAGGTGGTACGGGGATGAAGCCCTAGTGGAAGTCTCCTTAAATTACAGAATGTAGTGTCCAACATCAACCAGAGATCCTGGTGGCACTAGAGTACAAAAAAGCCAATAGGTGGCTTGACTCTCTGTCTGTGTGCTCAGGTTAGAGGAGGAGTCCAATTTTTATGGCATAATAGATGTGCCGAGGCCAGAGAGCCATTTTCCTGTTGCAGACCAGAGAGTAGTCAGACTTAGCATTCTCGGGTGTGTCTGCTAAGTCTTATACGGTGAGATCGTAGTTCGCTATGTGTAAGGACCCTGACCTTCGTTTTGGGTTTATCCTGTTTGCTTTGCCTAAACCTTATGTTTAGATGCTTGCTAATCACCTGAGGTTGTGATTAGGGTTCGTTTGTGCTTTGTTGAAGTTGTAGGTGCAACTTGCAAATAACCCAAGTTTTAGGGTTGATGTGCAAGTTTGTCACCTTGAGAGATGTTTTCTCTCTCCTTGCATCCTCTAGGGTTGAGAGGATGAGTTGGGCTTGTTGCTTGAGTAGTTTCGGGCCTTGATGAGCTTTGATGGGCCTTTCTTTGCTTTGCTTTGCCTTGATAAGGGTTTGTATCATGCATAGGAGAGCTTGAAGCTCTGTGTCGCCCAGGGTTGTGTCGCCTAGGAGTGTGTCGACCAGTGGGGTGTGTCGCCCATGTGACCATCTTGACCTTGCCTTGGTTGTGTCACCATACCTTGGACAAGTGGCTGATCCTTTATTAGTTGGTGGCATGACATGTGCATGAGGTTTAGCAAGGTGGCATGGCTTTGGACAAGTGTCCCTAGGTTGGACGACACCTTGCCTTAGTTTCCTCTTCACCCTCTTCTATATATGCCTCTCCTTTCACTTGCTTGGGATCCCTTTTAGCTCCTTAGTTGCCTTCCCTTTTCCTTGGTGGACGATACCCCTCTTTGGTGGAGCTTGGTGGCCGATCTCCTTGGTGGAGTCTCCTTCTTCTTCTTCCTCTAGGTGGTGGCCGAACCCTAGAAGGGTATTGCTTCCTTGGTAAGCATCTCCTCTCTCTCCTTAGCACCTTCTTCTCCTTCTTGCTTGTTCTTTGGCCATGGTGGTTATGAGCTTTGCTTCTCTTCTTGTGGTGGCCGAAGGTGGGGTGCTTTGGAGCTAAGAGTTTAAAGCTTGGTGCTTGGAGCTTTGGAGCTTGAAGAGCTTGCTTGAGGCGGGTTACATAACTCCTAAACCTAGATATATTACTTCCTTTTCAGGTTGCATGATTATATGTCATCTTGATCGGCCATGCATCTTGTTAGATATGTTTCTTGCTCTAGTACGTACCTTTAATCTTGGGGAGATAGTGGTTATCTTGTTGTTAATATGATGTTAATAGTTGTGTGACCTTGGACCTTGTTGGACGAACCTTGAGATTAGGGTTTCCTTTGGGGCAATACCCCTTTCTCTTTTTGGTTTTGAGAAGTGAGTCTGAGCTCTAGTGGTGTACGCAAAACCCCTCTCACTTGGTTGTTGAGAGGTGAGTCTATACTCTAGTTGCTTGGGCAATACCCTTCTCTCACCATGGATTTGAGAGGTGAGCCTTTGGTTGTTGATGATCTAGTTGAGGATGGAGTGTTGCCCAATATGTGACGGAGGTTGTGTAAAACCCCTCTCACTTGGTTGTTGAGAGGTGAGCCAACTCTCTTGATCTTTTAGGGTTTGATGGTGTTGGTCTTGAGGTTGAAGATTACCAACCTAATGAGGTTCTTGTGCCCTTGAACGATGCCCTTTTTGGTGCTTTGCATGATACCTCTCATCTAGGGTTTGTCTTGGATGATATGCTTAGTTGGGTTGTGTTAACCTTGTTGCCCGATATGGTGATTGGGTGATGAACCCTAGATAGATGCCCTAGTGTTGACCAATATGTTGTGCCTACCTTAGTTGGACGATAGGCCCTTGAGCGCCATGGTAGGTGACCGACATGTGATGCCCACATGCTGCCTGAAGAGTGTTGGAAGTGTGTAGTGTGCCTAGCTTGGGGCAACACCAGGGTCAAGTGCCTGGCCGATACCCCATATGGAGGTGTGTTACCCTTTGACCAATTTGTCTTGCCCATCTCATGTCTCCTTTTGGTCGGTTACTCATCATGAGTAGGTGCTTGATAGCTTGGAAAGCTCTAGAGTTAAGAGCTAGGTCGATACATGTGTTGAGCATGGATGGTGCTTTGGACGATACAAGTTGAAGGGATGAGTCTTGGACGATATGTGGACCCAAACCATGGATGGACGATAGGGTGTCTTGGGCGACATGGTGGAAGGCAGTAGAATCCCTTGGGCGTCATGAAGAGCTTGTTGGGCGTTAGGGTTTGCTCTTGGTCGTTATGGCTTTGGCCGATATGGCCATAGACGATATGGTGATGAGGATGGCCGATAGGTAACCCTAAACCTAGTGGCCGATAGGTGAGTGTGTCCTTATGCACGATACACCCCTTGGATCAGGTTGCATGATATTGGTTCTGGTATACTCGTGACCCTTGAACAAGTGTACACGACATGATAATGTGATGATGGACGATATGTGTGGCTAAGTGCCCTAGCCGATAGGCTTTTAGTGAAGGATGTTACCTTGCCCGATACCCCTTTGGGTGAGGGATGGCGCTACCTGCCACACCTATAGTAAGGGTAGATGGTACCTTCGGTGAAGGTTATGCTTAACTTGAAAAACCTAAGTTGATGATCTGTTATCTTGAAACCACACCTATGTTGATGATGCAATATCAATGATAGGTTGTGAACTGTGATATGTTTGATACTTAAAGATGATGCTACATAAGATGATAAGACACATGTTTATGTTTATAAGTTAAGGGCATAGTGGATGCTCATGGTCTGATAATAATAATGTAATTTGTGTACAAGATACAGCTTTGTGCTTCATGTAGCTATGATCATGGATGTTGTTCCAATCATGTGCATCCTCAACCCTAATAGCATGATAATCATAAAGCTCTATGTTTGGTGATTCAGTTATCTCTCTTGATATACGTACTAACCATGCAGGTGAATCAAGTAAATTCATAGCCAGGTAAGAGCTATGAGGTGTATGTGTTCTGTATAACACTCAATGATGATAATCCTTGTTGATAAGGTAACATGTATCACCAATATGATGTGAAAGGTCTGTTGACCTGATAAAGGTTGATTGCCTAGATGAGGTGTTATCCTCTGATGTTGAGATAAGGGATTGCTATCCCATGGTGATGATGTAAGCCTTGAGAAGCAGTGGCATTCTGTGATGAGGGATTGAGATCCCATGGTCATGTGATGATGACAGTAACAATGTGACATAATGTTGTTTATGTTTTACAACTTGGTTGCCTCAAAAATCTGCTTAAAATATACTAATTAACTACAGTGGAACATGTCATGTAGTTTCCCTGGCCATAGATCCATCATCGTCGGCATGAGGTGATGGTGAAACAGGTTTATCCTGTGGGATTACCTGGAGCACATATTGTTGAGTATGCGGGGTTTCTCCTAGCTAAAAATAGGAGTATTACAGTGCAACTGCGGTTGTGAACTCAAGATGTGTATAAGAGCATGGTGATCAGGCCCATGGCTCAATGTGAAGGAGCATGAATGCATTCATGGCTCAGGAGCACGGTGAATAGGCATGTGGCTCATGATAAAAAGGGTAGACTGCGTGAGCTAACCCTGTGGCTGAGGCCACTCAAGTAAGAGACGACGGTCCTGCTTTGGTTAATGTGCACTGACCACGAAGAGGTGAGGTCGTGGAGTCTGGCTCTTCCATTGACCTTGTATGGCACCAGTTTTGGGCTTCACAGGCAAAGGTTGGATTTGAGCGGGATGGCTCACTTCCTCAGGGCATAATAAATCGTAATCCAAGCCGTATAGAATATATTGCTTAAGGCAAAACAGGAAACATTGATTGAGGCCTTGCTTGTATAGTTGATCTAGTTATACCTTGCAGCTATTTGTACAATCCTTATATTTTGTGATAAGTTCTTATAAAGATTATCTTGTCAATCATGTTCCATAAAGGATATCTCGTTATATGCCTCCCAGATATCTTGGTAAGGTGTTATTAAAGTTAAGCTCTGATCAATATACTGCTTATATCAGTTATCTACTTTATCTGCTTTAACCTTTCTAAGGTTTTATAGTTTCGGCAGGGAGTTATGTTTCTTGCTGGGACTGTGTGTCTCACCCCGCTGGTTTACAACCTTTTTAGGTGATCGCGCTAGACGTGGTGGTATTCATGAGGTTGCGGCTGAGCAGCAAGAAGAGCAGTAGGAGGCAAGAGATGGATATGTTGCTGTTTTGGTTGTTTTGTAGTAGAGTCCTAGAGTCATCCATGTACACTCAGGTCCTCATAGGCATTATGACGATGTTTTACGATGTACGACTGATGTAGTTTGTTTATCCTACTGTTGGCCTGGTTTGGTCCGTTATGTATATATAAACAGGTGGTGAACTCTTTGTGCCTATGTGACAGCTGGATTCTATAAGTTGTGGACATGTATCAAGGTTTAAGTTTGTTTATATAACATGTTTCCTTGCATGATAGATCTGGATGCAATAGTTCCGTTATTATATGCTTTCCGCAATTGGTTTTAATTAACCAGTGTTTTTAGTAATATGTGGTTTATGGAAGTTCCACACGTTTGTGTGTGGCATTTCGTTGTCTGTGTGATAGCGGGATGTCACACTACGAGTCTTCATATGTAGAGTACACTGCATATGAGCAGGGCATAAGCTAAAACATGTTCATATAGGTTTAAAGAGTTTCTTATAAGTAAGGAAGGCTAAGAAAGATTTGAGTATAGTTTCCCAAAAATTACTCTTTGTATGTTTCTGAATTATTAGTTCTCTTTGAAATTAATCAAGCATACTCATATATTGATTTGCTCTTTTTGATATCTAGAGTATCATGCCATATTTATGATTGTCAATGATCAATCTCTTTAAAGCAAACTGTTGTTATAATTGATATCAGTTGTTCAAAAGTATATTTGTAATTATATCAATGCTTTAGACTGTTTCTTTGAAGTACTCATTCACTGAGCGAGTATGCTCAACCCTCTACTCAAAATTTTTAGGGATATCACATAGACTTGAAGATATCATTGCATCATAGTAGATCTGCCACAAGAATCAAGTCTGAGTATAGTTAAGTTCAGTCGGTCCTTGTCACTCTAGGTCCTAGTATAGATGTGAGAGTGTTGTAAGTAATGTTTTGTATCATTATTTCCCTAATAAGAGAGAATGTATCTGATTATCACGTCGTATGTACCTGAGAATGAATGTATGGATGTGTATTGTTTATGTTGAGATCATATTAAAGAAATTAATGTTTAGATTCCCTTATAAAGTTAGTTTATGTGGTTCAATGTGAGAAAACAAAGAGTTTGAAAAAGAAGAAAAAGTTAAGGGTGATCTTTGTATTACGTTAAATCCTCAATTTATGCCCTAATCTCATGATTAATGGTAATTGTGAGATCGGGGTGTAACAACTTGGTATCAGAGCTTAGGCTGAGTTGTCAGGGACCATTAAGTTAGTATGTCAGAGTCATAAGTGTGGCAGATAGGAGATGTTATGATGTTAGCTCTGGGGATTTGAGTATTTGGATATCCTGGCCCGATATCTGAGTACTTGGATCAACCAGTATCAAGCTACAATGTCTATTCTTTAATGTATATCCTGGTCAGGTATACAGTGGAAGGATGGGCTAGAGAGCAACCCTAGAAATATTAGGGTTAGAAACAAGATAAGTAACATAAATTAAGATCATAAATATAAAATGAAATAGAACTTTCATTTCATATTGTTGTTTTATTGGAGATGAATAGAAATGCTCTTATATGTTTGAATTCAGATATTCAGTATTTTGAAATATATATGGGTCTTTAAGATTTGTTGTACACTATGCAGTTGTAGCATTTATTGATTACATTCTTTGTATCAAGTAGACTAGAAATGATCTTTGAATGAGCTTTCCTAAGTGGATAAGTTTTTTTTCCACACATTTGAGATGAATAGGAGTTGAGTAATCCTGAGTAGCTCTTGGCTTCAGGACTGCAGGTTCGGCCTAGTCTAGCTGGCAGGATGCATTACTGGGATCTAATGACTCCTATTAATAATATGATAAGAGTAGACTCTGGATAAATTAGACCCACATCATAGTGAGAATGTACATACACTAAGATGTTGAAACATATGGAAAATATTAGAATAGATAAAAATCAGTTGGAACTGATATCTGAGACCCAACTTTGGGGCCTCATATGAGAAATCCTTAATTGGGAATAAAGGAACACGATGTAAGGTTCAGATTAAGTTTAATGATTAATATTATATGAACTCTAAATATGAAATATAGAAAAGATATGATAAAAGTATGTAAGGGCCAAGGTAGTAAGAATCAATCACGAGGAATGGATTATATAACCGAGTATAATGTTTTTATGTACTCCAAAGCAAAGGGAAAATAGAAGAAAAGAGCTAAGTATACAATAAGTACATAGAAGTGAAGAGTCTTCAAAAGAGTTAAAGTGAAGAGAACTAGATGAGCATGTAAATCATAAAACTAGGATAAGAAACTTAGTTGAAACAAAGAGAAATGTTGGAAATAATGAGCTTGATTATGGATTGAGGGTTATGATATAATTGAGAGCATGGAATGTATACCTTTATTAATAAGTTTAATACATTCATCCTTACTGCCTTTGGATTCTAAGTCTTTATAGAACAACAAACTAGTTTATAAAAGAAGAACAAAAGTGTAGCTAAATAAATGAATAAGTCATACAAAGGTAGATTATATTTAGGAAGGAAAAACTTGATTGAAAGAGAAACTATGTTTCACCCATGCATGATTCGTTTGATTTAAAATGAAGGATATATAATGTATTAAACATGAGGTGAAACTAGTAGAGAGATTATTGATTTAGAATTTCAACTTCACATTAGTAAAAGGATAAAAAGAAATATGTGCAACATGGTATACATGATCATACACATTAATAAGTAACATGATCATAAGAGAAAAGTAGAAGTTAAAGATGACAGGTGGAAGAGTAGTATATGGTAAGGGGATTATGGAAAGTAAATAAGGGTATGAAACATAATGGAGTAATATAGATTATAAGAGAAAGAGGTTAGGAGATTCAATCAAGTGCTAATTAGTCAAGTATCCTTGTTGATAACTAACTAAACCTACATACGAGAAATATATTAAGGGAATGTTGAAGATAAGAATTATAAGTCTTAGAATCATCTTCTCTTTCATATCTTCCTTAATGAAAGCAATGTGGGAATGAAATGATAAGAAAATGAATCATATATGATGCAACCACCATGGTAGATACATCTAGTGAATGTAATAATGACATATAATATGATGATGAAACCCTAGCAGGGTAAATTGAGAATGTAATCTATCTGAATGGCCAAGTAAGAGAAAGGAAATTAAATTGATAAGATAAGGAAGACTTTAGTAAAACTTGTGAGATCCAAAGTTTGAATTTCAAATTAAGGGAGCAAAGTCACATCACAATAACGTCATGCTACTGATAAGGACCAAACCCTAGAATGTTTAAAGTTTTAGTAGTTCAAGGGATGTCACTAGTGATTTGACCTTGAATACTAGCATCTCTATAAAATAAGATCATGAGATTTGCACTATGAGAAGTAAACTAGCACTGATAGTAATCCACGGTTTAAAGGTAGCTAATCTGAAAGGTAGATAAACAATATGGAAATGATTCAGAGCAAAGGGTAAGAAATAGATTTAAAATGTAACAAGTGTGCTTGAAACAAAAGGAGAAATACAATATGAGTGAAGTACGATATGAGATAAATTCTTGCAGTGATAGCAAGAATGATGAATAATCTATTTGTACCTTATATGTTTCAATTTTAGGAATGTTTAATCTACATGATTAAAATGAGAAGGATAAGTAGCGAAAAGTAAGTAGTAGTGAATGAGGAGAGAGATAAGTGAAAACAATGGCTTTTAGTAATATGTGAATTTGTTTTTAGAAGTATCATTTGTTGAAGGTATATTAAGGGATGTAAATTGGTTCTACGTATGATTTCAGTGTACATGTACAAACAATATGTTAATTAAAAGTGTTTGATGGTTTAAGTCATTCATACCAGTAATCCATCTTAGTATTGTACAATTGTGGTATGGTGATATGGGTTGAATGATGATGGAACAAATGAAGGGTTACCCTAAATAAGATAGTCTTACCTATTCACTCATATGAATAGAAGGGATGATAACCATATTGTATTGATATGTAACCCTAATGATGTATATATTGTTATACCTAGCTCTAATATAACTAAGTGATGGTAATTGGGTATGAATAGTCCTTGAATGACTAATACAATCATAGAGTACTTTGTTACTGTTGTTGAAACCCTAGTATGCTATAACCCGATGGTTATACCTTGAATTATGTGTGGGTTCATACTTGAGAACAGTATGAGATGTGATGGTGATGCTTCACCTTATGCACCCATGATGCAATGGGGATGCCATGAGTAGTATTGTAAATTGTTGTTGACTCTATTCTTCCAACTCATGACAGCTTTGCTATTTGAGTAGCACAATAGTAATATTCAAAACAACATGGTGAACTCTCTTTTGTGACTCAGAGGTAATATAAAACAATCGTACATATTGAGCCGTATGAATTGAGATGGTTGGATCAGATTATCAATGTTGAGGTAACAACTCAAGAGTATGAAAATATTGAAATGGTTGCTTTTCTATCTACTCTATGATTGATTGTGGCATAGAGAATTTGTTTGTTATCATTGAGAACTATTTTAACATGTTGTGATTAGAAAAGAAATAAAGGACTTAACGTTGAAAACTGCATTCAAGTATAAAATACAAGAATGTAATGACATGTAAGATTTCAGAAGCTTAAAATAAACTTTGAATATACTTTGTTTGTGTATTTATATTTTGGGGACAAAACTTTTTAAGGGGGTGAGAATTGTAATGACCACATTTGTGCTTAATTGGTAAACTAGGGTTTACCTGAATGATTACATGCTGGGATTAGATTGAACATCGTTTAGACTTGATTAATGATAGTAGATCAATTGTGATGTTTCAAACCTAAGAAGAAACTCTAACTATGATTTTGGTTTGAAGAATTAGGGTTTGAGCAATGTAAGCCCTAATCGACAAAAAAATTAGGGTTTTGATAGTACATGAATATGGAATTTGATCAGGATAGCAATGTGGTAAATGATTTTTCATATTTTCTACAAATTTTTATTTAATTGAATTTTGGATATGATATGGATAACTCAATCATGCATATTGGAGAAAAATTTCAGAATATTTGAGTGTTCTTTGAATGCAGTTCTCGGTCGAACTATACTTCGACCAAAATGCTGACAGAGTGCTTTTTAGTAGTGTAGTGTTTTATTTTTTATTATTTATTGGTAAATCCAAATGATCTGAAATTTTAAATGGAGATCTGAAACTCAATTATAAACAATATGTAAAATTTTCATAATTTTTGGATGCGTTTATAACTTATCAATAGACGAATTACAATAATATTTTTATGATAGAAAATTCAGTTGAAATAAGAGAAAGTATAGTGAGGGGTCAATGTGCAATTGACCCAAGCAGCTCAATTGCTCTATATGGTCAACCTAATACAAAAGGAGATATCATAATTCTTGATTCATTCCAAAGAAATTAAATCCTAGAGAGAGAGGGAGAGTTAGGGTTTGAGAGGAGAAATTGATGGAGATGTTGACCTAGGCTTTTGCGGTCCGGGGAATGATGAAATCATGGTTTTTGAGTTGAAAGGAAGAAGAATCGGGTGAATTGCTAGGTATTTGATATGGTTTTGAGATTTTCAGATATTGAATACATTTTAAAGGTGTTTTCACACCTTAGGGTGAGTGGGAACTTCCTTTAAACAACATATTGCACGAAAATTGGTTAAATCATTCATAATCTTTAATTGCTTAGTATGCGACTACACACCCTGAATTGTCTGTTTGATCTAAGTTGTTGCAAAATGACATAAAATTGATTCTTTCTCTATTTGTTTGAATTTCATATGATAAATTCATATTAGAAATGTATAAAATACATCCTAATGAGAATTCCCTAAGTATTCACAAAGGTTATAAGAGTAAACTGAAATATAGGGAATTTGTCTGTGACTAAAATTGTTGTATAATTAAATAGAGAAATTTGTTTATCTGGATCCCCTTGTCTATGAATGATTGTTTATTTTAATGCATAGTACATATATGTCAGATACTATTTTGGATATCATGTGATGTGAATAGTGTTTGCTAGATATCTTTGTAAAGAGGGTGAAGCCCTATATGAGTGGAAAGTTGGAAAATTGTGAATAAATATGGTGAAATCCATTTGAAGTGTTTTTCTTGCCATCATAGACTCTATTTATGAAATGTTATTCTTGATTCATAATATCTCAATGAATGGCATGGAAAACCCTAATTTAGCTCAATTCGAGGATTTCATACATATGTTGAATGTATATGACTTGTTTAAAGCAATCTGTATTTAGTGGATGTTTATGACATATTAAATCCTTATGGGAGCCATGTGATAAGTGAATGAGGTAAATGAAACCCTAAGGATAGGGTGTTTAATGAATTAAGCATTTTGATTACCATGTTCTCAGTATGAGATGCACAACCCAAGATTTGGGTCGATGTGCACGTTTTCTAAGAAAGTACAAATAATTTATGGGTGCAAATGATGATTACTCGTATGCCAAGTATTTAGCTCTTATCAATATATTAAGATGTTTAATTGCATGATTCTAGTGTATAAGTGCCAAATGGACATGCATTAGGTTTATTTAAGTATTTCAGTCTGCCTGCATGTATAATATGTTGATTTCTAAGTATATTATAGTATTTGAATATACTGCTCTGCCAAGTTAAGGATGATATACATGTTGTGTTATAAACTTCAAAGAAGTAGATGCGACACCATAGAGATACCAGAGTCAAGTATAAGCAAGAGAAAGGTACAATGAAGAAAGAGCTTTCTAGGAATAATAAAATAATAGACTTAAGAGCCCTGAACACCGTAGAATCCCTATGAGAGGTTTGTGCCTTAGGGATGAAATGACCTAACCCTGGCAGTGCGTCCAGTATACAGGGGTTGGAACATACCAACAGGTGGTATGGGGGACGAATCCCTAGTGGAAGTTTCCTTAAATTATAGAATGTAGTATCTAACATCAACCAGAGATCCCGGTGGCACTAGAGTACAGAAAAAGCCAATAGGTGGCTTGACTCTCTGCCTGTGTGCTCAGGTTAGAGGAGGAGTCCAGTTTTTACGACATAATAGATGTGCCGAGGCCAGAGAGCCATTTTCCTGTTGCAGACCAGAGAGTAGTCAGACTTAGCATTCCCGGGTGTGTCCGCTAAGTCTTATACGGTGAGATCGTAGTTCGCTACGAGTCTTCATATGTAGAGTACACTGCATATGATCAGGGCATAAGCTAAAATATGTTCATATAGGTTTAAAGAGTTTCTTATAAGTATGGAAGGCTAAGAAAGATTTGAGTATAGTTTCCCAGTAATTACTCTTTGTATGTTTCTGAATTATTAGTTCTCTTTGAAATTAATCAAGCATGCTCATATATTGATTTGCTCTTGTTGATATCTAGAGTATCATGCCATATTTATGATTGTCAATGATCAATCTCTTTAAAGATTACTGCTGTTATAATTGATATCAGTTGCTCAAAAGTATATTTGTAATTATATCAATGCTTTAGACTGTTTCTTTGAAGTACTCATTCACTGAGCGAGTAAGCTCACCCCTCTACTCAAAATTTGTAGGGATATCACATGGACTTGAAGATATCATTGCATCTGAGTAGATCTGCCACAAGAGTCAAGTCTGAGTAAAATTAAGTTCATTCGGTCCTTGTCACTCTAGGTCCTAGTATAGATGTGAGAGTGTTGTAAGTAATGTTTTTTATCTTTGTTTCCTAAATAAGAGAGAATGTATCTGATTATCATGTCGTATGTACCTGAGAATGAATGTATGTATGTGTATCATTTATGTTGAGATCATATTAAAGAAATCAATGTTTAGATTCTCTTGTAAAGTTAGTTTATGTGGTTCAATGTGAGAAAATAAAGAGTTTGAAAAAGAAGAAAAAGTTAAGGGTGATCTTTGTATTATGTTAAATCCTCAATTTATACCCTAATCTCATGATTAATGGTAATTTTGAGATCGGGGTGTAACAAATATTATAGTTCCATCCTTAACCCGCATGTATAATGTTTCTTAAAGTAAGTTTCAACTACACATCCAGCTATTCTATATGGAAGTGACTATTGCACAATGAAGAATTAAGGTATAAACAAGATGAATGAGGCTGAAATGTGTATGTTGCTGTAGATGTGTCAAAACTCAAAAGACAAGTAAAAGATCAATTGAGAAATGAGTATATTAAAAACAAATTCAAGGTGGCGAGTATTGAGGATCGATCGTGTGAGGGTCATCGGAGATGGCATGGAGATGTGCATCCCAGGCCGACAAACACTACTTGAAGCAATGCTATTGAGTCGGGCATAGTGGACAAAAGAATATGTGAGCCTAGATTAGCTTAGAAAGAGCTTACAAGGAGATATTTTGAATCTTTTCATCTTGATCAGAATATTCAATATTGTGCATAACAAATGATTGAAAGAGGAGGATCCATGTAGGCAACTATAAGGGCTTAGATGATAATGATGATCATCATGATGATGATAAAGATTTTTAATAAGTATAATATCCATGAAATATGCTAAAACTTGTGCAGAAGATATCAAACTGATTTTATAAAAACACAATCTTAATCCATAGAAACACAATGCTGAGTCATGAAATTCTTTGAAACATCTTTCATTTTATTTATAGTAAAGTGTAAGGCAGTTTTAAATATTAAGCATGAAAAAGGCGAGGAGCACTTATTTGGAAACTTTCCTTGATATCTAGTATTGACTGGGCATATGTGGAAATGTGCACATGTGTGTGCACAATGTACCATGTGAAAGAAGAGATGCTTGGTAACCCGCTGCTTGACTAGTTGAATGAGAATCAGCCCATGCATCTAATTCCCTTAGCTTAAAGAATAAAAAGGAGATACAGTTTTGGCCCATAACAAGCTCATGCCACCAAGAGAAAATGAAAGAAGAGTAGTGATTGCCTTCTTTCGTACCTTTTTTAGATGTTAACTTTCAGCTTGTCAACTCTTGGAGCTGCCAGAGAATCCCCTACTATTTAATGTGGGTTACTGTCCAATCCATATAAAAGGAGATAGGACTAGAGATTTTTGGTGTGTGCCAACATGGTATGTAAACACATACATTATGTCTGTTGAATTGTTCATAATGTCTCCCAAACAGTATAACACTAATCGATAAATCCAAAATTTCTAGGACAATTTCTAAATTCAAAATTCTACAGTTTAGTAAACAAATCCAGGATTTACAAGCGTGTTGTGTACTTTGAAAGCAAGGGTGCCTTATTTCGACATGCAACAACAGCGACAAGGAGGTACATAAAAGAGTTGACGCAGATGAAAGGCAGATGGGAGAGGATTATTCCATAGTGTAGCACGTGTTTATCAAGGGGCAAGATGCTAAGGCTCCCAAGGTTGGACACCCTAACCCCTTGGTGTGCGAAGGCACCTTTCAAAAAGGTAATTGAGGATATTACATCATTTAAATTACATACATAAATTTGAAGGTTGTAACGAATATTTCTCTCTTTATATATTTATGGTGATATCCATAGACATGTGCAATTCCCTGTTAAACTTAAAAAAAAGCCCAAATATGTGAAATGCTTTGTACATATCAGAAACATGTGTGCTTTGTTAAGTTAAGGCAAAGATAATGCTTATCTCCCCCATCATTCACCTCCTTTCAAATTTCAGTCCCCACAAGACTAAGAAGGTATCACTAGTATATTACTGTGAGTTCCTTTAGAAGACATACCTAGTTTAAGATCAACAAAAAAATGGGACAATGGTCATCAGTAAACAGGAATGCATGCCCTCTGCTTCATCTTCATCAGTAAAAGATATGTGTTGCGGCATTTAGCAATTGCAGAGTATCTACACTCAGGGTCTCACTCCAATTGCTGACTACAGAGATGAGTGAACACAATAAGGATAGCCACTATAGCAACACACACAGAGGAGGTAACAACCTTGTGGGATAGAGAGATGTCCAGTCTTACACTCCCAACTAGACATCAAAGCATCGAAGACTGCCTTTCCTTTGGAAAAAAGCACACAAGGTTATCCTTTTTGTCACGTATTATGTTTGGCAAGTTAGAAATGGGATTTTTTTGACGATTTTGAATACGGTGTCGACCCATTGTGTGGTTTGTATAGTGTACGGTTTTGCTAAGATAGATAGATAGATAGATAGATAGATATACACATGCTTTGTGAAAGAAATACTTGATTATCAAAAAAATAAAGGTGTCGAATAGAACAAGAAGCATTAACATCTCTGGGGTCGATTCGGGGGCTATCTTCCACAAATGATCAGAGACACGTCAGAATGTCGCAAACACAGCGGGACGTGTCTAGAATTGGAGAAGAGAGGCAGGGCATGGAGTACATAGAGTATAAGTAGAAGATTGGAGGAGGAGAACTGACTTACATGCATATAATAGTGGGTGCAATGCTACTGTTGGCAGTTGTAATGCTAACGTTGTTGTCGTTACTACTTTTGGGTTCTGGCGGTCGCAAGGGCGGTGGCTCCTAGCGGCGACAGTTGCTCCTGCCACACCGAAAGTGTGAGCCTGGGCCCTGCTGGTAGGGGTGAGGGGGGAGGCCGGGGAGACCTGTCCCTTGTTTGGTTTAGCGACTGTACGTCTATACCTACCAGCCTCTGTTGATAGCTAGATTGGGAAACTGTGATGATTCTTTGCGGACAGTCGAGATAGATTAGTAGGTTACCCTTTGCTTACCTCATATATACAAAATTACCTTGTATGATTGTAGCGGCGACAAATGTAGCATTAGGGAGATTCATTTTTTAATTCTTCCCCTCCTGCAATTGTGATTCTCTGCTTGATTTTAAATCACTGCCCACTCCATCCACAACTTATTCCCAAGCAATACGGGGCGTCGGGCAGTGATGGGCGGTGTTTCGAGCGTGGGTTATACTTTGTGTGATATTTAATATGTTATTGTGTGTACTTTTATCAGCAGATGATTAAATTTTGTAGTTTTTCTGTTGTGCACTCCTTCCATGTCCGTCTGCCCGGATCTTTTACTTTTGAAAAGAGTTTCACATAAAAAAATCTTTATTGTAACCGACAAATTACAAGCTCGTAATCAATATAGTATAAAACGAAATGCACTAAACTTGTATTTATTTTACTATGTTATTACCAGAATCCCTTCCCATCAATCTAACTCATAAACCTAGGGTCAGCCATAAATTAACCCCGACAAGATTAACTTGGCTACTAATGGAGAACTAATAAATTGACGAGTCGGACAACAAGCAAAATTCACTTTCAAGGAGTTTTTTGGTCTTTTCAAGTGGAATGTAGTACTTCACTGGAAAAGATTGATATATACTGTGAAAAGGAAAAGAATACAAAGGTACATGACTTTCATGACGAGTCGGACAACAAGCGAAATTCACTTTCAAGGCTTTTTTTTGTCTTTTTCAAGTGGAACGTAGTACTTCACTAGAAAAGATTGATATGGACTAGTTGGTGGTTTTGTTTGAATATGGGATTAGAAAATGAGACAGTGGTCATCAGTAAAGCTAGAGATAGGAATACATGACCTCTTCTTCATCTTATGTTCCTATTTACCGGTATCTTCCCTGTGTTCTTCTTTCCCCTTGGCAAAAGATATGTGTTGCAACATCTAGCAATTGTAGAGTACCTACAACAACAACGCCCAACCCATTCAGAGCCGGTACTTGTTGCCCATTGCACCCAGGGTCTCACCCCAATTGCTAACTACAGACATGAGTCATCGGTTATAAATAAATAACTGACACCTATTGCAATTTTTTTTATTAGTCTGCAGACCTGCTGTGGCTGGTTGCAGGATGAGAAACCTGCAGTTCAGTTATGAACTGCAGGTTTTATGACATCGATTGATATCAGCCAACAATAGGCCACAAACCTGCAAAATTAACAACATTATTTTTCACACAATTAGCAACCTACAGTTCCATTCTATTTTCACACATGTAGAAACATTCATGTAGCAATCTGTAGTTCTATTCATTTTCACATTCACACATGTAGAAACATTCATATAGCAACCAACAGTTTCATTCATTTTCACATTCACATATGTATAAACATTCAGACACATATAGAAACATTCAAATATGTAGAAACATTCACATATATTATAATTTAGAAATTCATTTACAAAATATCATTCTTTAGTTATTATTCGCTATCAGCATCCCAATTATATGTTAAAACCCCCACTACTTGTATGGTTGTTGCCCATTCTTCTCTTACATCATTTAATTCTTCCGTCGTATAGGGAGCATGTACATCTGGTAAGGCCTTTCCTGTAGTGTGGTCGGTTTTAAACACCTGCAAAGAGAATGATGTATATATATAATTAATAATATATAAATAAGATTGATATATTTCATATTATCTAATGAGACTATATATAATACCTCAGGAATGGAATCGATGTCCACTGTGGCATATTTGATAATCATGTGCATAAATCGCATCACATAGTATGCACATGCCCATTCGTTGTCTTGTGTAGCACATTATAAATTGAAACATACAAAATATTAAAAAATACAACTAATTAAGCATTGTTCACATAAATAATATATACATTGCAATCGGGAACTTACTTCCACATTCTTCCAAATTATTTGCTAGTTCTTTTTCCTGGGGACCTTTCCTCCAGCCTTTTTGAACTCATCTAAACCCCTACATGTTAATGTAGCACAGTACATTGCATAATTAAATAGTAATGTAATAACATATGTTAACGGATATGAAAATGAAATATTTCTCACTGGAATAATGCCATTTTCATTTTGTGTCCATATTTTGAATTCAATTTAGTCCCCTTAGGATCTAGATAATAGACAGTGAACGTCTCAGGGACAATAACTAGTAACTCCCAATGCATACCACTAGAGGTAAAAAGTTAAAAATTAATAACTCAAAATCCACAATAAAAATGTAATTTTCTTAAGTCCAAATTATAATAAGCAAAGTAAACTTACTCCACATTGAATGGAGATATTATCACCATCTTCTTATTTTGACCAAAATTTGTAAAAGCATCACAATAGTATTGTTGAACTGACGGAGGGTCTTTAGCTACTAGACTAATCAAAGATGGAATAAAAAATCCTACATGTTCGAATGAAAATCTGCACATATGTTGTCTAAGTAGCTGCAAAATATGTATTACGTATACATTAATAAATAAGAAACCAGATCACCAGATCCTACATAAGGTATATGGATGTATAAAGAAGATCTCACCTTATCCATAGCTCTATCACAGATGTATTCAGCCAATCATACCGAAACAACTCCAAAATATCTTGTATAAATAGATTGCTTTCGTATGATTAACCTGCAACATCCGCATCTATAGAAACAGTTATAGGGAAATTTATATCATGTTCGCCTAACTATATTGCCATACCCCTACAATTAGGACCTAACGGGACAGGTAGGTCATGTGGAACCCAACTTGGTAATGTAGGAGGTGGAGGTGGAGGCCTAGATGCTGTGGGTGTCTTCTTTTTAATATATATATATATATATATATATATATATATATATATATATATAATTTCAGATCTATTGACATCATATACACACACTAACAATTTAACGTAATGTAAATTTATCATACAGTTTCAGTATAGAGGACATCCGCTTTTGGCCATAATATCACTCCACCTTCTGCCTCACCAAGCATTTCACAATCTGGGTGGGCATATGGCAATGGAAGATCCATCCAATTGGGGAATATACGTATCGGGCTCACACGAACCCAACCAGCTGGTAATGGAGACCCATGAAACATTTCCCATGGTAGGGATGGGTAAGCCGACGCCTCTGCAATGACAAATTCTTTACTTTTTAGACGGCATGGCTTCAACCTCTACAAATTTTTGTGTAAAGAATTTTATATACATATATACATATCATCTTGAAAAGACTAGTTACTATGTCATAAAAATACTTATAGTGGATGTGCTAGGTGGTCGGTCTACAAGATTACTCCCAACCTCTGCAGTAGGAGTAGAGCGGGATGCCATAGGTATTGTCTGCTGAGTGGCAGTCAGAGATGCCTGCCACTTGCTCATTGCTTCTTCGAGTTTCCTATCAACTAACTTATCTACCTATACATGGATAAAAGAAATGTTAACGTTTGATTATTGAATTCTCTTTTATAGTTACATTATAAAGAAATAATAGGTTACCTATTCTTGTGAAAGTCCCACTTTTGGGACATGTTTGCGCTGGGATGGCCCAAAGAACGTTTTGATGCCCACACTAGTGCTTGCAGCCCTAACACGTCCAGGATGCTCTGGGTTACCTAGAGCAACTGTCAATTCATCCCTTGTGCCCTCAGGGATGAACTTGCCTTGTTTCCTCAGCTCGTGCAACTCCCACTAATCGCCAAAACAAAAATTTGTAATTAAGTAAACACCACAAATAATCAATATTCGAACGATTGCTCTAAGAGTTGTATTTTACCATTTTTGCAGCCACCTCAGCAGTTGCGGACTTCCTTATTTCTCCCTTCTTATTTTGCCTCCCAGCTATCCAGACATCATGGCGAGGCAGTGGTGTGGAACCTATAGTAGAGGACTCCTGAGTAGCAGTAGACTGAGCATTAGACTCAACCTGTAGTCTTTGGCGAATGCCTGCATACCCCTTTGGACCCATTGTGTGGTCATGCACATTCAGTGCACGCCTTGCTTTGTGTGCCTCACTGAGGGCCTAGTTAGGTAACACTAAATGTTAATCATGAATAGGTGAATACAACGTATATTAATTAAATTGGGAGTGACACCTAATACCTTGAATTCATCAGTTTGTCTTGAAGCAACAAACACGTCCCATTCTTCTTAGTCTAGGAAGTTCCACTATTCAATGGCTATCTTCTTGTTCTTGTCACCTTCTTTTATGTATTCTCATGTGATATTTGTCCTATAGTTCCTTAGGACTCTCCCACAGCATTGCATCACGCATTTACGATGTAGCTTTTCATCCAATTCAAATATTATCTGTAAAATAGAATTGCTATTAACTAGTATCCAAAAAATTAGTAATCTACAAAATATAATTGCTAATTAATAATAACTCACACATAAATCCTTCCATATTACGTCTTTCTTCCCCTTAGGAACTTTATGCCAAGAATCTATCTTACAACCGCAATGGCTACGAGTAACATACCCAAGATATGAAACAAACGAATTGCGATTCACTCCAATTGCATTTCCAGCATTATTAAAATCCACAACAAGTTTGGGTCCATTGCCCCTTTGCACTATTAACTTCTTCATCATAGTGATGCCCCTTCTCTTGTCAACTTTTTTGTGCTGCTGATCAAGTGCCTCAAGTGCTTCAGAGGGTACATGTGCATCATCAACCTAAAATTTGACAAAATAAACACACTTACAGGATATAACTATAAATGGAAATATATGATATATTTTTAAAACTTACATTATGAGGCAGTGCATTGATGTCCTCACCCTCACGGTAATTATTAGCACGCTCATCAGAAGAATGCTCAGCCATTTGAAAGTCCACATTCATATTGTAAAGTTCACATTGTAAAGTAATTCACATTGTAAAGCTCACATTGTAAAGTTCACATTCACATTGTAAAGTAATTCACATTGTAAAGTAATTCACATTGTAAAGTTCACATTCAGAAAAATAAAACATATAAAAAATATAAACATGCCTCTAATATTGCGAGTTTTTATCAATTAACAATCCTTCATTGTGATCTCCGCGCACATACAAGTCATCATTAGCTTCAATATTTGCTGGTGTTGGCAACCCAACTGAGAATGGACTGGAGTCATCATACTTATCATAGTACTCTTCTTCATCTATAGGATCTTCAATGAACTGTCTTTTACCATGAAGAACAACCGACCATTTATCATTTGCAGGATCATCGATATAAAATACTTGTTTCGCCTGTGATGCCAATATGAATGGTTCATCCTTCTCACCAATCTTTTCAAAGTTCACTAAAGTGAAACCCAATTCATCCACTATAACGCCTTTGGTGTTATCAACCCAATTACATTTGAAGAGCAGAATTCTGAAATATATGTAGTCAAACTCCCATATGTCTTCAATGACACCATAATATGACATTTTAGCTTCATGTGGACTCTTATCCTTTGCACTTGCAAAAAACATAGTTGACGCTTGAAGGGTGACCCCACTGTTTTGGACGACACTCTTATAATCTTGGCACTTTGTGTAATTTGTGAATCCATTAATGTCATACCCTTCATAAGACATAACATTCAATTTTGGTTTAAAGGCGAGGCATTTGATAGTTTCAGTAATATCATCTGGTGTTTGAGATAGTTGATGTAAGACTTTATCTTCAAACCACTTAATAAATGTCTTGTTATGCTCTCTAGCAAGCCACATTGTATTGGCTCGAGGATATTGTCTCTTGATTAAATTGGTATGTTCCTCGATATAAACACTCACTTCGTCCATGTTGTGTAAAATATACAAGTGACCTTGTTCCAACTGCTCACGGCTGATTACTTTCACCCGTGATCCCAAAATTCCTTTGCCAAATTGCTCCTTAATATTCTTGTCATTACCAGGAGTGTCATTACAACTGAGAAAGTCATTGCAAAAATCCATAACCTCTCTCGCCACATAACCCTCAATAATACTCCCTTCAGGCCGATAACAGTTTCGAACATCACTTTTAAAAACACTCATGTATCATTCAAAGGGATACATCCAATGCAAGAAAACTGGTCCCAATATTTTCACTTCCCTAGTCAAGTGGACAACAAGATGTACCATGATATCAAAGAACGACGGAGGAAAATACATCTCAAGCTGACATAGGGTAACAACCACTTCTCTTTACAAATTATCGAGAGTATCAGGGTCAATAACTTTGCTGCATAGAATATTGAAAAAGAAACAAAGTCTGGTGATTGCAAACCTTACATGCTTCAGCAATATAGATTGAATTGCCACCGGCAATATTTGTTGCATTAGAGTGTGACAATCATGAGATTTAAGACCTATCAACTTCAGATCTTTCATTGATACCAATCTACGGATGTTGTACGAGTAACCCTGTGGCACCGTAACATTTACCAAACATTCACAAAAAGCTTTCTTCTCCTTTCTAGACAATGTGTAACAAGCGGGAGGTAAGTATGTTCTCCGATTTCCCATTTCACGTAATTCTATTAATTCTGACCTTATTCCCATTTCATGTAGGTCCAGTCTGGATTTTATCCCATCTTTAGTCTTACCTGGTATATTCAACAAAGTACCAATGACACTGTCACAGACATTTTTCTCAACGTGCATGACATCGATACAATGGATGACTGTCAAAGAACTCCAATAAGTAAGATCCCAAAATGTTGACTTCTTCTTGAATAAAGATTTGTCACTCCGTGTGGCCATACATTGTGATCTCTTACCAAATTCATTGACAAAGTCTTTTACTCTTTCATAAATAACCTCTCCTGGTATAGGTTTAGGTGCACTCCGTTCCTCATTCAATCCATTGATTGCTTTGTGCTTCCTACGATATGGATGGAATTTTGTAAGAAACCTTCGATGACCGAAATATATAGTCTTATGGCCATGTTTTAGTCTTATTGAATCAGTGTTCTTTTCACATATAGGACACACTTTATCTCTTTTGACACTATATCCAGACAAATTCCCATATGTTGGAAAGTCATTAATAGTGCAAAACAACATAGCATGCAAACGAAATGTCTCTCTTCGTGAAGCATCATAGGTCATCACACCTTCACCCCAGAGTTTCTTTAAGTCATCAATCAGAGGTTCAAGATAAACATCGATATCATTTCCAGGTTGTTTAGGGCCCGATATCAACAACGACAACATTACGTACTTATTTTTCATACACAACTAGGGAGGAAGATTGTATATAACAAGCATGACTGGCCAAGTGTTATGTTGGCTGTTCAATGTCCCGTACGGATTCATCCCATCTATACAAAGCCTAAGTCTTAGATTCCTAACTTCTTCACCAAATTCAGGGTACAATAGATCAATCTTCTTCCACTATGGGGAATCAGACGCATGTCGTAGGATCCCATCATTATTTTTCTTAACATCTGCATGCCACCTCAAATTCTTCACATCTATCAGATTGGCAAACAAGCATTAAAACCGTGATATTATAGGTAGATACCACATCACCTTGGCAGGAGAACCAGTTTTGGACTCCCCCGAAGTCGTCAATTTATATCGTGACGCACCACATTTTGGACAATCTTTCAAATCCACATAGTCCTTTTGAAATAATACACAATCATTCAGGCATGCGTGTATCTTCTTGGCAGCCATTCCCATTGGGCACAACAATTTATTTACCTAGTATGTTGAGATTGGCAACTCGTTTCCTTCAGGAAGCATTTCTTTCAACAAAGACAACAATGACATGAAGCTTTTGTCGCTCCATCTATTATTAGCTTTCAGCTTATACAATCTCAACACAACGCTAAGCTTCGTAAACTTAGTACAACCTATGTATAATGATATCTCAACATCATGCACAATGTTTCTAAAAATGGGATGTGGATCGGTGTGCTCTACCCCACAACTATCCAGCATTGCATCAACGATGTCTACCGGAACTGGTTCATTCACATCTACGTCATCGGAGGCAATTTCTTCTTCCACACAAGCACTGCTATCGACATCCACTGGTTTTGAGTTTGAAATCTCTCCATGCCAATGCCATTCTGTATAGCCTTGTATAATCCCGTTGCACATGACATGACTTTTGATTTCGTCACCAATGCTGACTTTCAAGTTGTTACTGCAATGCCTACATGGACAGTAGAACCTATCTCCAGGTTGTTTCCTATGTTCCTTGGCAAATCTAATAAACTGGTCAAGACCAGATATAAACTCTGGGGTGCATCGATTGTGAATGGACATCCATGATCTATCCATTCTATGATCAAAGAGAAAATAAGTATATATTACAACAAGATTAGGGTCTAGGGTTAACAGATTAGAGTTTTTGCATGGTTAAAACTTTAGGCCAACAAATACATGTGCTGTCATTCTTATATATAATAAATGTGTACCACATATCCCATTCTTGAACACCTAATCTCACTAGTAAGTGTATAATGTGTATTGGGTTTTCAAGAAAATTTCGGCAGCATTTCCCCGCTGTTCTCCAAGTACATATGTACTTAGAGAACAAACGGGGAAATGCTGCCGAAATTTTCTTGAAAACCCAATACACATTATACACTTACATCCTAAGTGAGATTAGGTGTTCAAGAACAGTCCCAAACCGGGGACTATCCAAGATTTACTCCTAATGAGTAAATCTTGGACGGGTTTCTAGGCCAACAAATACATGTGATGTCATTCTATAACATTGATTTCAACATTTCGAGTGTCCATGCATGTTCATCATCAAGATAAAGATTACACATAAATTAGTATGACCTAGGGATGGAGAGATTCATAATTGATTTCAAAATTTCAAACTAGCTCATGCATTATCATCAATCTACATCATACAATAGGGATTCATGTAGATGTTAGGGTGACACATCACTACAAAATCAGAGATTTAACATTAGGGTTTTAATAGCTTACATAGATTGATCACACGATTTCAACAATATAGTTAATTCAAGATTATGGTGAAATGTGTATTAGGGTTTTAATATCTTAATTCAACATGCATCAAAATTTATAGAATTAGGTCAAGCATTAGTATTCAATTGCAAATGTATCTTCTTGTTTCTCCTACTTCCTCTCATATGGTTGTTGGATTAAAGCAAGGCCACGACCATGTGGGCTGGCCACGGCTGTGGCTGTGGCTGTGGCCAACCCACATGGTTGTGGCCTTGCTTTAATCCAACAACCATCTAAGAGGGAGCAGGAGGAAGAAGAAGAGGTGAAATCCCACACAGAGCAGGGTACCTGCTTGAGGGCAGAGGAAGAAGAGCGGGAGCATGTACCTTCGGGCAACCAGCGAGGAGAGCAGGGCAACCGACAGTAGGAGGAGCAGGAGACCACCGGAGAGGAGAGCAGCAGCAGCGGCGTCGACGAGGAGAGAAGCAGCAACAGAGGTGTCGGCGGCGAGCAGAGAAGGAGAGGTAGGCGGCGGCGGTGGCGAGCAGCTACAGCAGCAGCAGGCGGTGACGCGGAGGCGACAGTAGCAGCAGGCAGCGGCGACGCAACAGGGGTCGGGAACTGGAGCAAAATCGATCGATGAAACAAAAGAAAGGGGAAGAGTCCGTTGTGCGTGGGGGCTATTAAGTTACTAAAAGGCGTCGATTATCCATAACAACCGACACATTTCTGATTAAGTGTCAGTTATCCAAAGACAACTGACATCAATTGGACATTCCTTTACCCTAATTTTTTTGGCAGGGACGGCGCACACACCCTTATCACATCAGTTATTATAAGAAAATTGATGCCCATATTGGAACTTTTGGCGCAAATTTTATCTTCATTCAGCGTCGGTTATTAGTTAAAACACCGACGTTGTATTTGATACTTTGGCGCAATTTTTTTTTGCTCAAAAAAATTGGATTTCGTGGGCTACTTTAGGCGTCAGTTTCGTTTCTTCAACCGACACTGAATGAAAAGCGATACCCGTGTCTGGATGGTCTTCAAATATAGACGTTGGATGTCCTTATTAACTGACAATTAACATTAACATCGTAAATTTTACTAAAAAACCGACGCCTCTAAAAGCGACGTTGAACGATGTTTCTGTAGTAGTGGTTGCAACATCTAGCAATTGCAGAGTACCTACATCAACAACACCCAACCCATTCAGAGCTGGTACTTGCTGCCCATTGCACCCAGGGTCTCACCCCAATTGTTGACTATAGAGATGAGTCAACACAAACAAGGATAACCACTCTAGCAACACACTGAGAGGAGGTAACGACCTTGTGGGATAGAGAGCGTCTAGCCTTACACTCCCACATAGACCTCAAAGCATTGAAGATGACCTTTCCTTCGAAACAAAAGCACACAAGTGACAAGATTATCCTTTTTGTCATGTATTACGTATGGCAGACTAAAATTGGGATTTTTTTGACAAATTTGAATACAGTGTCGACCCATTGTGGGCTTTGTATGGCGAACGTTTTTGCTAAGATATATAGACAAATATATACATACTCTGTGAAAGAAATACTTGACTATCAAAAAATAAAGGTGTAGAATAGAACAGGAATCACAGACATATCTGGGGTTGAGTCGGGGGCTATCCTCCACAAGTGATCGGAGACATGACAAAATGCGGCAAAACACAGCAGGACGCATCCAAAAATTGGATAAGAGAGGCGGGGCACGGAGTATACATAGTAGAAGTGGAGGACTAGAGGGTGATAAGTGACTTAAAGACTAATGATAGTGTGTGCAACACCTCCTCCTGCTGCTTCTGGGGGATGTAATGCTAATGCCGTTGTCACGCTACTACTTCTACGTTCTGGCGGTCGCAAGGGCGGTGTCTCCTAGCGACGTCTGCTCCTGGCGCTCTGGAAGTGTGGGCCTGGGGGTCGGGGGCTGGGGGCGCAGGTGAGCAGAGATTGAGGGGAAGGTCACTCATTGGGCAACCTGGGAGACTTGTCCTTTGTTTGGTTTAGTGACTGTACATTTGTACCTACCAATCTCTGCTGATACCTAGATGGGGAAACCACGGTGATTCTTTACAGACAATCGAGATAGATTACGTTTGCCTACCGCATATGTATAAGATTACCTTATATAATCGTAGCGGCGGAAGATGCAGCGTTAGGGAGATTCGTTTCTGTCCCTCCCGTGATTCTCTACTTGATTTTGAATCACTGCCCAGTCCATCTGTGACTCATTCCCAAGCGATATGGGGCGTCGGGCGGTGTTTTGAACATGGGTTATACTTTGTGTGATATTTAATATGTTATTGTGTGTACTTTTATTAGTAGATGATTAAATTTTGTAGTTTTTCTGCTTTGCACTCCTTCCATGTTCGTCGTGCCTGTGATCTTTTACTTTTGAAAAGAGTTTAACGGAAAAAAAAATCTTATTGTTACCGATGCATTACAAGCTCTTAATCAATATAGTATAAAATGAAATGCACTAAAACTTGTATTTATTTTACTATGTTATTACCGGAATCCCTTCCCATCAATGTAACTCATAAACCTAGGGTCAGCCATAAATTAAACCTGACAAGATTAACTTAGGCTACTAATGGAGAACAGATAAATTGATGAGTCAGACAACAAGAAAAATTCACTTTCAAGGGTTTTTTTGTCTTTTCAAGCAGAACGTAGTATTTCACTGGAAAAGATTGATATTGACTGCAAAAAGGAAAAGAATACGAAGGTACATGCCTTTCATGATGAGTCAGACAACAAGCAAAATTCACTTTCAAGGCTTTTTTTTTCTTTTCAAGCAGAACGTAGTACTTCACTGGAAAAGATTGATATGGAAAAGATTGATATGGACTAGTTGACAATTTCGTTTGAATACGAGATTAGAAAATGGGATAGTTGTCATCAGTAAAGCTGGAGATAGGAATTCATGACCTCTTCTTCATCTTCTGTTCCTTTTTACCAGTATCTTCCCTGTGTTCTTCTTTCCCCTTGGAAAAAGATATGTGTTGCAACATCTAGCAATTACAGAGTACCTACAACAACAACGCCCAACCCATTCAGAGCTGGTACTTGCTGCCCATTGCACCCAGGGTCTCACCCCATTTGCTGACTATAGAGATGAGTCAACAAAAATAAGGATAACCACTCTAGAAACACACCGAGAGGAGGTAACAACCTTATGGGATAGAGAGCATCTAGCCTTACACTCCCACATAGACCTCAAAGCATCGAAGATTGCCTTTCCTTCAAAACAAAAGCACACAAGTGACAAGATTATCCTTTTTGTCACTTATTACGTATGACAGACTAAAAATGGGATTTTTTGACAAATTTGAATACGGTGTCGACCCATTGTGGGCTTTGTATGGCGTACATTTTTGCTAAGATAGATAGACAAATATACACATACTCTGCAAAAGAAATACTTGACTATCAAAAAAATAAAGGTGTAGGATAGAATAGGAAGCACAGACATGTCTGGGGTCGAGTCAGGGGCTATCCTTCACAAGTGATCAGAGACACGGCAGAATGTAGCAAAACACAGTGGGACACATCTAGAAATTGGAGGAGAGAGGTGGGGCACGAAGTATACAGAGTAGAAGTGGAGGATTGGAGGGCGAGAAGTGACTTAAAGGCAAATGATAGTGGACGTAACTCCTCCTGTTGTTGCTTCTGGGGGCTGCAATGCTAACGCCGTTGTCACGCTACTACTTCTGGGTTCTGGCGGTCGCAAGGGCGATGTCTCCTAGCGGTGACTGCTCCTGGCGCACTGGAAGTGTGGGCTTGGGGCCGGGGGCTGGGGGCGCGGGTGAGGAGAGATTGAGGGGAAGGTCACTCGTCGGGCAACTAGGGAGACATGTCCTTTGTTTGGTTTAGCGACTATACGTCTGTACCTACTAGTCTCTGCTGATACCTAGATGGGGAAACCATGATGATTTTTTGCAGACAGTCGGGATAGATTACATTCTCCTACCGCATATGTATAAGATTACCTTATATAATCATAGTGGCGACAGATGCAACATTAGGGAGATTCATTTATGCCCCTCCTGTGATTCTCCACTTGATTTTGAATCGCTGCCCAGTCCATCTGTGACTCGTTCCCAAGCGATACGGGGCGTTGGGCGGTGATGGGTGGTGTTTCGAGCATGGGTTATACTTTGTGTGATATTTAATATGTTATTGTGTGTACTTTTATTAGCAGATGATTAAATTTTGTAGTTTTTCTACTGTGCACTCCTTCCATGTCCGTCGTGCCCGTGATCTTTTACTTTTGAAAAGAGTTTAACGGAAAAAAATATATTTATTGTAACCGACGCATTACAAGCTCTTAATCAATATAGTACAGAATAAAATGCACTAATACTTGTATTTATTTTACTATGTTATTGTCAGAATCCCTTCCCATCAATGTAACTCATAAACCTAGGGTCAGCCATAAATTAACCTCGATGAGATTAACTTAGGCTACTAATGGAGAACTGATAAATTGACGATTCAGACAACAAGCAAAATTCACTTTCAAGGTTTTTTTTGTCTTTTCAAGCGAAACATAGTACTTCACTGGAAAAGCTTGATATGGACTGTGAAAAGGAAAAGAATACGAAGGTACATGGCTTTCATGACGAGTCAGACAATAAGAAAAATTCACTCTAAAGGCTTTTTTTTGTATTTTCAAGCGGAACGTAGTACTTCACTGGAAAAGATTGATATGGACTAGTTGACGGTTTTGTTTGAATACGTGATTGGAAAATGGGACAGTGGTCATCAATAAACCTGGAGATAGGAATTCATGACCTCTTCTTCATCTTCTGTTCCTTTTTACCAGTATCTTCCCTATGTTCTTATTTCCCCTTAGCAAAATATATGTGTTGCAACATCTAGCAATTGTAGAGTACCTACAGCAACAATGCGCAACCCATTTAGAGTTGGTACTTGCTGCCCATTGCACCCAGGGTCTCACCCCAATTGCTGACTATAGAGATGAGTCAACACAAACAAGGATAACCACTCTAGCAACACACTGAGAGGAGGTAACAACCTTGTGGGATAGAGAGCGTCCAACCTTACACTCCCACATAGACCTCAAAGCATCAAAGACTACATTTCCTTCGAAACAAAAGCACACAAGTGACACGATTATCCTTTTTGTCACGTATTACATATGGCAGACTAAAAATGGGATTTTTTGACGAATTTGAATGGGTGTTGACCAGCCTAAATCGCGCATCCAAAAAGAGTGGATTAAAGTAGTTGGACTTTTAAAGAGATAACCCGACACTCATGCCCCCGCAATGATAACGGGGTCCGATGTAGTGATCGGGGTCGAATACAGGGACAAGTTGGTCGTACTAAGAATGTGGAATTAACACTCTCTATACTCCAGCATAAAAGAGGATTAAAAAGTGTTCCCAAGGGAAAGGTAGTTCGAGAACAGGAACAATAAGACAAAAGAAGTAAAAGAAACAAACTATAACAAGTATGTGGGAAAACTTGGGTTGGGGCTCATCAACTAAGGCATCTCTCCAACAAGCATACTATCTCTCTCTCCTGCATACTCATATCAAGATTACAAGCAACCATAAAATGTCTATTCCACTCTCTCTCGAGATGAGGATAGATCTAATCCTAAAAGAAGCCTCTCTCTTGAGATGACAACTCAAAAACCTCACAACAAAACATATGGTGTGAAACATTTAGCATTTCAACACTCTCGTGCATTCATACTACTCCATGACATGGGATAAAAGCGATATTACTCTCTCGAGATATCAACAATCAAACATCACAAGATGGTAGCTAGGCATACAAGTGAAGCATTAAAACAGGTGCACGGAGATAATCTTGATAATAATGTGTATATTCAAAAGAAAGAGACAATATACATGTTGGGAGAGCCTTAGTGGCTACCCCCAACCCAAGTTATGGAGTTTAGCCACTCATTCTTGCGAGTAACATGGCGACGTTACAGAAAGATAGACCCATGAGATACCACAAAGAAAGGAGATGAGTACAACGTGAGGAAATGATAGATCTAGAGAAGAAGAAACATGATACTACACACTACTTCTTCAGATCTGGATCTACCACAGGGATGTCTCCTCTCGAGGAAGTGGTGGGCGCAGGCGGTCGTCTTCTCTCTCCTCAGCTTTTGCTCTGGAGATCCAAGATTGATGGATGGTTGGCAACGGGTCTGGGATGCGGCAGCACTTCATGGTATCTGGATCAGATCTCTCTGATATGATGTCTTGACAAGACAGGTGGGGGCGCTATTTATAGGCATCTTCCACTGACTTAAGACTACAGTTGCGGTCTTTCCACCGACTTAAAACCTTGGTCGCGGTCTTTCTTGACCGCGATCCTCTTTGGTCGTGATCTTTCTTGACCGCGATCCTCCTTGGTCGTGATCTTTCTTGACCGTGATCCTCCCTGGGATCTCGATCACGGTCTTTGAGTGGCCGCGGTCGCGGTTGGCTGACTCATAAAGTGCGATGTTATCAACAGTCGCGGTCTTTGGAGAAGCCGCAGTCACGGTTGGATGACTCCTGAAATCACCAAAACAAGGCTTTAGTCAAGAAGATAGATAAAATGTCTGCAAAGTTGACTAAAGTTATTGTAAAAGTGGTGTAAAATATATACAACAAATACATCAAGTGCGGTGTTATCAACTCCCCCAAACTTAGAATCAAGCCTGTCCTCAGGCTAAATGCAGGTTCGAGCACCCAGAGAGAGAAAGGATAAACAAGGATAATATAATAGCATGACTAAAATATCTCATTCTTGCATCAAGACTGTTGTGGCATGTATACAGTCCCTTAGGTCTCAATCTCTCCCCTTAGACTAAGGGTTGCATAACCTCGTATTATTTGTCATAGCCTTCTATTGTAAAAGGTTTCTCCTTATCAACTCATAACCCTCCCTTAGCTATCATCCATACTAGTGCCACATCTTTTCGAAAGGTAGCCTTCACACCTATTCTTTATTTTCAGAGAGCCCTATGCTAATGTGTATAGGTAGGCTAGAAGCTTTAAGTTGTTTTCTCTTCCACCCAAACTCCTCACCCACAATTGTCGTAAGAACAATGTTGCCCTTTTTGGGCTTCTGAATTTAAGTCAGGTGGTATGTGAAGTTCCATTCAGGATTGGAGGTGTGTAAGCTTGGCTTCCAGTTTCCACTTACGGGCACGACATATCTGCATTCATGAGTGCAATAATATACCGGCCGAGCATGAACTTTTGGCATCTTTTAGGGCACATATCTCATGTTCTTTTCTTTATTTTATTTGATTTTTGGCTTTTTATCTCTCCTTTCAGGCTTGGGATTTAGGATTTTATTGGTCTTCTCGGGTGACCAAGCCTCTTTTTGGCTATTTTCTTTGAACATGGCAGCTTTTTCCTATCTATAGAGACTAGGATTTTCTAGATGCGAGCATCAGGTGGGGATGTTTGTTTTGGAGTATGACTAAGGTTGTCTTAGTTTACAGGGGTTCATGAGTTAAGGTTGTTACATTTACAACGTCTTTTTGTAAGAATGAGATATAACAATGTTGCTATGACTGTTGTTTTACTTATGCTTTCCTGTATGTTGCTCATATTTTTCTCTCTATGGGGCTGGAGCATACTTTTGAAAATTTTTGCGAGAGGGGGCGAGCTTCTAAGAGGTTAGTTGTAATGAAAATTTCAAGATTTCAACGCCAAAGTAAGAAACATAAGAAAAAGGAAAGTGAAATTTAAAAGGGAGTAATAGAAAAAGGAAAGAGCTAGTACCTCTGCGGCCCGTTTATGACTCCTCCCCCAAACTTATCCTGCACCCTATCTCGGGGTGTCAAAATTTGAGTAAGAAGTATAAACAGGCCTTCTTTATTTATTTATTTGGCAGGGAAGGCCCACTTGGACTCTAGGAGCATGCTGGCGTAGATACCCCTAAGCACGTGATACTGCTCGTACTGCATGTTCTCCACCTTGAGGCTGGTAGTTGCGATAGCTACCATCCACGATACACAGAAGAACCTGCAATCATTTGATAGGGGTATCTGCTGAGGGCTTCTGTGGCAATATTGGGTCTTCTTGAAGTCCTTGCCTTTTATCATTGTGAACCCTCTACAATGCCGTTGTATCATTTTGATGATGGCTTCAGCGCAGGTGTTCGCCTTTTCTTCTATAGGAGACTTTGTTGTCGTCATGTTGGTTGTTTTCTTCAGTGAGAAGGCTACATCAGAGCTATTATACATGATTGTAGTCTTCTTCAGCAGGTTGACGTGCAACAAAGTCCAATGGTTATCTTGAAGAATCGGTAAGAAGATGTGTTCAGGTGTGCCTGCTTGAAGCCGTCGTTGTAGCCGCTCTGTCTCTCTCATCTTCTTGTCCTTGATGATGTTGTCTACCAGTAGGAAATATGCCATGTGTGAGTTTGGCATTGAATCTCTTAATAGTTCCTGGTAGGCTGACATCGTGCTCACAGAGAGGTACCCTCCTATTCTCAACGTTTCTCGGAGGTCATCTTTAAGCACGCAGATGCCATCTTGTTTGAAGATGACATCTCCCGGTGAATTGTCTTCCTTCAGAGAACTCATAATTATTGTGAGTTCTTCCATCGACAGACTAAAGCAGCTCCATCTATCAAAGTTCTCGAAGGAAGGTACTATGTCTCCTGTCGGGCCTTCTAGTCCTTCATTCCCCAGGCCTTCTTCGACTTCTGCTTCTGCTTCTGCGGGTTGTCCTTCTGTAGGAGGAGCTTCAGGAGTGTCGGATACTGAAGGCTGATGTTCATCTTCTGATTGCTTCACAGCCTCTTCAGTCTCTGCAGCCCAACATGCTTTCCAAGCTGTAGCCCTAGCTGGTTCTGTCAGGTCGACCCACATGCTTTTGTGTTGCTCCCTCCAAGATGTCTTCTCAGAGAGAGGGATGTTTGTGTGGAGCCTACGGGGCATGACATCTGCAGCCATCGCCGGATCCTTGAAGAATCGGCGATCATAGATGATCTCCATTATGTACATGCCCCGCAATCCATGTAGGTCTTCCTCTTGCAGGTCTTCCAGGGGAATGCCCTTTTTGATGGCTTCCATCATACGTAGGACGATGAAGGCACAATCCCCTAAACCAGTTCCTTCCTGGGGAACGTTCTTGTTTATGGAGAAGAGTTTCCAGGACCCTTGTAACCTTGGACTCGCCTCTTAAATAGCCCTCTATAGGCATATAGGAATTTTCAAGGCGTCCCTGGCGTCCTTCCTCTTATAGACAAGTGAAGTGTTGTCCATCTCTACTACACAGTAGTTGAGCACCGTCGTCTTCTGCTCCGTAAGGTCGATGACGATTAGGCCCCAGTGCTTTACGTTATGGATGGGTAGCACCACTGTCTTGGTCTCCCTTCTCCTTACTGCCGCCTGTAGTTACAACACTTTTGTCGCCCTGTATTCTTCTTTGTAAAACAAGATGGCTAGACGTGTGGTGCCATTAAAGATTGGCTGCGGCTTATATTGATGGAGGAATTCTTCCAGGAGGGTGACGCAAAATACCTTAAACATCCTTTTGTGTACTTGCGCCGTTTTTAGAATGACCCTCCGGAAGTCCTCCCTGGTCAGACGTCTACCCTTGTTGATATACAATATATCCGACCCAGGTACATCGTCGTCGACAAAATCTGCCAAGACATGGACATCTCTGCAAGAGATGTACGACACGGTCTTCATGTCCATGTCCTTCATTTTGCAAGGTAGAGGGGCAACTTCTTTAGGTAGTAGCGTTCTTTACTCAGCTTGCCTCTCCCTGGAGGGCTCTTCCATGAAGAAGGCTGCCATCCCGCCCTCCTCATCTTCCAACGTCACCTCTTGTACTATCGGTACTGAGGCTTCCCGGATGGTGGGCATAGCCTCGACCGCTTTTTTAGCACCCTTGATCAGAGGTTGTATTGTGGCCCTTGGTCCAGCTTCCTCTGAGGAAGCTTCTGCAACGACGTCTTTTGCATGGCTTTCTTCCGACGTATGCCCCAGTCTGGCCTTGGCCATCATCTTTAGCGTGGCCTCCATCTTCCCATCGTAGATGCAGTTGTTGTGCTCCTCATGAGATGGGAAGAGAAGGAAGTCATTTGATTCTTCCATCCCAGCTCCTAGCTCGACTATCAGCCTGTCAATCTCTACTGTGCCGGTTGAGCTAAGCGTTGCGACCATCTCCTCTTGATGAGCTTTTGCTTCATGCTCTGCTTTTGTCAGAGTGAGTGCAGGAGGGGTGAGGCGACGTCCCGCTTACTACTCATCCTCATTGGCAGTTTTGTCCATCGCCTCCTCTGGGTCGCAGTTGAGGTCAAACCCCCCTTGATTGTGATGTATACTTTTCATACCGAGGGCTTGACCTTCATGCTGGTTGGTTGCCTTGTTGTTCAGCGATGGGAGATTGCCTTCGGCTTGTACTCCCGTTCTTTGCTGCACCGGCTCCTGCCCCTGCCCCCACGTTGTCATCATTGTTGGAGGGGTTGGCAAGGGAGCATTCTGGGCTAGCAGGGCACTTTGTCTTTTTCTTAACCCGTCGGGCTTCAAGCTCTACACGCTCCTGCTCGAGCTTTCGGCGGTCTTCTTACACTCCCTGTCGTTCTTCTTCTAGGGCAGCCATTGCCTCTTAATATTCTTAGTGCATTTGCTCATTGTCTGCGCGTATCGCCTGCTCTTTTTTTCACAGGATTGTTATTTCCTCCTGCATTTTTGTCAGCATCCCCAACATCCTCCATTGATTACTGAAAACTTCTTGCGTGAACTCTGAGAGTGATGGAATCCTCTCGTCTATCTCATTTACCTGCATTGTTAGTGAAGATAAAGAAGTAGAATTTTTTTCATTTATTGAATTGGTTTTATGCATGTGTTCCCACATTGCATCAAACCTATTACCTAGGACACCCCCGAAAGAGGGTGCCCGTTGTTGTTGTTGGTGCAACTGCTGTCCCGCACGTTTCGTTGATGCACTCAGCACAATTGGCTGCTTAGGTGGTGGTGGTGGGGGCATCTCCCTAGGTTGACTCTTCTTTGGCTCCGCCTCTGGTACGTCTTGAGAGGCTTGTCTTTCTGCCTCTGTCTCCAGCACATTGGTGCAGAGAGGGATTATTTGTTTGGCTTGGCCCCTCTCTGGCTCTGGCTCCGATATGGCTTGGGAGCCTTGTCCTTCTGGCTCCACCTTCGACTGGCTGGTGGGTTGCGAGACTTCTTCCATGCTTGTAGTCTTTTCTGCTTCTCCCTCTACTGTAGTAGTTTCCTCCTGTAGTCTTGGGGAAGCAGGGTCTGCAACTTGTGCTTCCACCGGTTGTTCTGCGACCCTCTCTTTTTCAGTTGGCTTAATGGTGGCTTCTGCTTTCTTTTTCTCCACCACCAGTTTCTTCCTTGGCTCCAGGGTTTTCTTCACTATTAGTGTCGGGACACTGCTTTCTTCTACTGCATGTGTAGGTTCTGTCGATGTGCTGGCATGTAGTGTCTTGGAGCTCATCTTCTCGACATTGTCGAGAGTCAGTCGCAGCTTGTGGGTGTCATAGAATGCCATTTCGGGGAGGGGGAGTGGCTTCTTCAGTCCTTGGTGTTTGAAATATACGTTCTCCCCTTTCACTTCTAGAATTCCCATGCTGGAGAGGGACTTTATATCTATACTTTGTTGTCCCTCCATTTCTTCATATTTTTGCAATTCTCCTTCTTCCAGCAGGTAGTCGGCGATCCTCGCTATTTGACTGCCCATACAGAAGGTGGACTTTCTCTTTGCTTCACTGCCTACAGTCGATGACAACCTTCTGATAAGGATCCTTCCTATATTAACTGGTCACTTATGATCATAGACCATATAAGGAAGAGACCCCCCTTGCTGACTGTTTTGGTCTCCGACCTGACATCTATAGAGAATGCGGTGATCTTCTGTATGATCTTGATGAAGCAGGAGGTGATTCTGGAGGCCTTGGAGTTCTTCGGGTTGTGCTTTCCCTCTCCCGTCAGCTCCTCCCACATCTTGTTGCTATAATACACATCAATCTCTCTCTCCTAGAGCACCTGAACATGCCTTAGCCTCTTCTTCGGATGCAGTGAAGATCTTGTTCAAGTCTGTCTCCGTTATCAGGTGGGTTTCGCCCCCCAGCCGTACCTGGAGCTGGTAGTCCCCTCCTCCTGCTGCTCGTGTCCCGTCGCAAGTGGTGAGATTTGTCAGAGAAGATATAAACTCTAGGGTCAACTTCCGGTACGACCTCACTTCGGGCGTGCAGATGGTTCGTAAGTATGCGCCCTCCAGGAACTTCACTGTCCTGTCATATAGTCCCAGCCTCTTGAAGTCCTCCACATCAAAGTAATGTGTCAGAATGCATTCTTTGTTAGTGGACATCTAGTCGTAGGCGGACTGGAGCACAATGTCCTGGGGTACGAATTGGGGCTACTCTTGAGGCGTAAAAACTCCTTCTACCGCCTTTTCAGTTTCCGCCTTCTTACTGGGCCTGGGTTCCTTGAATGCAACCTTCCACTTCTTCATGTACACTGGGCTTCCTAACTCTTCAGGTAGGTACTCGGAGGTCTCTATTTCCCTTGTCTGCTCGGTTGCTTCCGCAGACTACTCTTGTGGCACCCCGCCAATATCCTCTAATATTGTCCCAGTCTTAGCTGTATTTCCAGGCGTTTGGGGACTAGCAGGGCAATGCTCCTCTTCATCTTCTCGGTTAAATCCTTGACTATCATCTCTACCTCCTTTAGAGAGGTAGCCCTCTGGTACAAGGGATCTCTTGAAGCTGGAGAAGACATTCTGCAGGTTAAAGTAGATTAGTCCTCAATAAAGTATACCCAAAGATCATAATTATCATCAAGTTAAAGGTAATCCTCATGTTATAGGTTATCATTCTTAACTTTTTGGTTGCAATTTTATTAAATAGATAGTAAGAATCACGGTCGCAGTTTAAATTGCGGTCGCGGTTCAAATCATGGTTGTGGTTTTAATCGCGGTCGCAGCTATTATTGTTTTGGAGGAAATCGCGATCACGACCTTCTTGAAAAGATCACGGTCGTGGGTTTCAATCACGGTCGCGGTCTTTTCTTGAAAGGCCGCTGTCATGATTCTTTTCTGAGGAGGAAACCACGATCGTGATGTTAATCACAATCGCGGTTATAATCACGGTCGCGATTATAATCGTGATCGCAGTCTTTTCTGTAGGAATGGCCGAACTTAGCACTTTTTAGGGTTAACGACATTCGGTCCTTAGGGTTTTACACCCCACATTGGTTGAGATGACCAAGATCTCATCCACTCCGTCCGTTCAGTTCTTCAGACCGCTATTCTTTGTCCAATTAATTTTTTTTTCATTTTTAGGGTTTTAAGAACCTTTCTTTTTAGGGTCGAAAGGGGAACGAGAAGGAGAATCGCGGCTAAACATCCAAAAACAAGGCGTCGACGAGGCAAAAATCAGCTAAACGGTGAACGCGGCTCATCGAAGCGACGAAGGAAAAGCTCGAGATCAAAACGAAACCTATCGGTGCGAAGAAAGGAGAAATGAGTAGGTTACCTGATCGATGGGAGAGGATGCGACGACGACGAAAGTCACAAATGGCAAGGCGAACGATCCCAGTGGACTCGTGGTGGTGACTAGCTCGGGCGTTGGACGGCGGAATCGTGACTGCAGCTGCGGTTCTCGAACGAACAGACTAGGAAATCTAAGGGTTTGCACGAAAGCAAAAGGAGCGTAAAGAGTCTGTCGTTCGGTGACTTAAAAGTATTTATAGGCGTTCAGATCGCGACCTGACTTAATCGAGCAAAACATCATGATCACGACTTTTACCACTGTCGAAATTTTATTTGCGGTCGTGATTTTTGTCATCGTCGCGATTCCTTGAAGAAAAACCGCAGTCGCGGTCTTTTTGGCTAAGAGAAAGGATCGCAGGCTTGATCATCCGATAAGCATGAGCAAAGCCACAATCACGATTATGTTCACGATCGCGATCTACCAAAACCACCTTTCTTTGAAAAAATTAAACCTCAGTTTATTAAATTCAAAAAGAAAATGAAAATTCTCAGAAATGGGAAAAAAACCTTAGACTAAAGGAGATAAGGTAAGATAAACAAAGATAAAGAGGAGAGAAAGATGAAAACTTGGGTTGCCTCCCAAGAAGCACTTGCTTTAAAGTCTCTTAGCTAGACTACATAAAATTTTCACTCCTCTGGTCCTTCAGTCGGATGAGGCAACTCTTGATCCTTTTCTTTGTTGAGCAGGGTTGGTTCATCTAGGTTGATCTCTGATCTTCTTACAAAGGCTTCATCCTTGTAGAATCTTTTCAACCCGTGGCCGTTGAACTTGAAGATCCCCATCTTTTCTTCTTGAATCTCCATCATTCCTGATGGATAAACCTTTTCCACAAAGAATGGGCCTGACCATCTTGTTTTGAGCTTCCCCAGGGAAAAGTCTGATGCTAGAATTGAAGAGAAGAACTTTGTCTCCTTCACAAATGTCCTTGTTCCTTAGGTGGGCATCATGCCACACCTTGGTCCTCTGCTTGTAAATCTTTGTGTTTTCGTAAGCATGCAATCTCAGCTCCTCGAGCTCTTGTAGCTGCAGATATCTCTTTTTCCCTGCCTTTTCCAAGTCCATATTTAGAAATTTCATCACCCAAAGGGCCTTCTGCTCTAGCTCTAAGGGTAAATGACAAGACTTTCCATAGATTAGCATGTAAGGCGTCGTACCTATGGGTGCCTTGTAAGCAGTTCTATAGGCCCAGAGAGCATCGTCGAGCTTCATGGACCAGTCTTTCCGAGTACGGTTGACAGTCTTCTCCAAAATTTGCTTAATTTGCCTATTAGATATTGTTGGGTTTTAGGGGAGGCAGAGAAGGCAGTGGAAACAAAAAATTTCTCCTCCCCAAACCCATAACAAGGAAATGCGTCAACGTCTATACAATAGGAAATGATGGTTTGTGGAATCATACCTTGTCCCGAGGCTTGCTCGGCGACAATACCTCGCGGCTTGCGCGGTCTTCACCTCCGGTCTTGGACGGTGTCTGTGCAGCTCCTAGTCGCACCGGGACTGACGACTCCTAGTCTCACTGGGACTGTCGGGATTGACAATTGTTCTCTGAGCGGAAGAAATCTCCCGCCTCTGAAGTAGTCCATACGGACTACCTGGAACTCCAATCTCCTTGTTCCACAAGGAATTGGAAGGAGTCGCACCCTCCTATCAGCGTACTAGTCACTGACACACTCTCCTGCTACCAGTTGCTTTCTGCAGTTGTCTTTCCCTTGATGTGCCTCCCTTATCGGGTAGCACTTGCTCGGGCTCTATCGGTTACCAAAACCAGAGAGAACAACAACTTTATAGAGCAACTGGTTGCACTGTGTTGCACTTTGAGAAGCCCCCAATACCCCTATATATAAAGGAGGGTCATGGGACAGGGTTCTCTATCCCGGGCAATGCGGGACTAAAGCAGGAGTAGAAGGGTTCGAGATTTTCCACAAAAACAACCAACTGTGTAACCTGAACCGATCGTTTCACAACTGAAACGAAAGGAAAATTTCTCACCAATCCTACTTTCCCAACTTGCTCGGTTGCATCAGTTGAACCGATCATTTCAACACTTGAAGTAATCGTTTCACCCTGTCCATGAGCTGATCGACTCACCACCTGAGCCGATCGGTTCACCAAGCTGAGCCGATCGGTTCACCAAGCTGAGCCGATCAGTTCATCACATGAGCCGATCGGTTGGGAGTGCAAATTGTGCAGAAATAGTCAATTGCAGTTTCAATCAATATGATACTCTAATCAATCAGTCCAACACCTTGAACATTATGATACTGAGCTATCAATTGATTGAGTGTTTAATTGAACTACTAAACTCCTTTAGTAATCAATCTAAACATTATTTGTGGACAAAACTCCTCTTCCAAGTTAAATCCTATGTGTGTGACCCTGCAGGTCCTTTTCACATTGGCAGTGAAAGTCCATAACACTTATGACTTCACAAGCAAAGAGAGGTGCCTAGTCACACATCAGTGCTACCCAAGTGAAATAGAAAGTTGGAGAATAACTTTCAATCCTACAATCCATGAATGGTGTTACAGTGAATGTATAATTCCTTTATCACTGATATCCCAAATGAACTCAAGGCATGGAACAGTCATCCTGTCAACATTCATTCACTTTCTTGATCTCAGAGTAGATTGAAAGAGATATGTATGACATCAATATCACATATTGATTCACACATGCGTGCACGCCTTTCTCAATCCTACTCATCAAGTGGCCATGGATATCAAACTCCCTCAGGAGGGACAAATCCCATATCTATCACTCACCCCTTAAAAGCCCCATGTGTTAAAGCCACCCAATCATCACCTTTATAACAACCCATGTTTCAGGACTGCGTTTGATGATGTCAAAGTGTGCCCAACGACATGTGTTGAGTGTAGTGATTTCAGGTCAAAGAATCACACTCACCACCATCACTGTGAGTACTGACTGTGACTACCAAGTCATGGTTCCATGTGTCAAACTCACGGTGGGTCTGTCTGGTACACTTGTTCTCTAACAAGTACCTTTGTGTTTGGTTTGATATCTTTATATCATGACTAATGAGATTCTGTCATCAACCAACACCACAATCTAGTCTTGTGTGTCATTGCTATCTATCTACCTTCCACAATGACATCTGACTAGGGACATAATGAGAATGTACAAACTCTTAGCATCCATATGATCTCATCGTTCAGGTCCTCAACCTGAAAGCATACGTCATTGAGTATTGTCATTCTCTAGACATTCAATCTGTTCTATCACTATCTCATATGACTGAACCAGAAAGAATTAGAAGCTAGCCTTTGATGTTTATCAAATCAATCTTAATGTATCCCACCAATCATCCCATGATTGGCTCTCAAGGCATACATACCAACAGACTCCCACTTGCACTGCGAGCCAATCACCCTTGAATCATATTCATAGTGATCTTCAAACATGTCCCACATGTCACTGTGCTCTAGTGCCAACATAGTGAGTAATGGCAACACCTTGCCAAAGTCTAATATAAATTGCATGTCTCACATCTCTTCGCTGTACGTCACACGTATGAGATGGAGTTGCCGTAATATGCGATCTAGTATTCCTTTGCTAACCTTTAGCCACATTGCATGATCAAGGATTCCATATATACTTGTCATCAATGAGCGGAATATCTATAAGTTCATCTCATGAACTTCCAGATCCATATAGTATCCACTGCTATTCTCTAACACATAGATACTCGACATTTCCTTTTAAATGGTTTTATTGGAACACTTCCAATTATCAACAAACTTTCACTTTTATATATCATATATATATATATTTTGCGATTAATTTTCTGTCCTTTCGGAAGTTCGCATCAATGTAACTCTTTACATTGAACTCTTCCTTATCTCCATAGAACTAGTACTTCCCAAGTACTTATCAAGTTCTCATGGTATTCCAGTAACCCTTACTAGAAGTAGACAGATATCCACTCGTCATGTCTCACATACGAGTTATCAGGATGAGCACATCATATTGACATGTCCTACATACAAGATGATGAATGCATTTTGTTCTTGCCATGTCGATACATGCAAGATAATGGGATGATTACATACATGATAGATCCATATCTATTCTTAGTGTTCCCATTCTTCATAAGAATTGGACACTTGGCCTTGGGATACTAACTCCATATAACATGGACAAGTTTTCTCCCACTGAATCTGTGCATACTAAACCCTTCAGTACAGATTGCCAATGTATGCTTTTTCTTTTCAGGTCAAGAGGTTTTTGAAAACTATCTCTATAGATATCTATTCCTATCACATAGGAAACATCTCTATCTTCCTTATAGATAATTTCCACTTTTGTATTTCCATTCTAGAACATTTCCATTTCACATCAACATGTGGAATGTGAACACGCTCCCACTAAATCACATATCCCTTCTTTATCTTTGACATATCAGTCAAACCCTTTGACTATATCATCAAAGTAAAGATCCAATTCTGAGTTGCTTGTACTCAATCAATCACATTGATTAGTCCATTGTAACTTATATACTTCATTTGCATTAGTGGATTCATAAACCGTATAGGTTGTGTCACGTACACATCCTTGTTTTATTCCTCATAGGAATGCGGTTTTAGTATCCATATGCCAAATGTTTCAGTCATTAAGTTGCAATCAACAAGCATCATCCTTCTCAAAATGTTATCCATGTGTCTTAACACTTAAGATTCATTTGCCCTTATGGATTTCATCCAATGGGTGCTACCATCAAGGTCATACCTTATGGTTCACATGGATGTCATTCAGGATGAAATGGTCATAAACCATAACTCAAAATTCGGTTCCTCATATTCATCTAGATAGTTGACTCATCACATGAACAACTCATCACATAGATAAACGAGGTGTATCCGTCAAGGATATAAGAACTTACAACTCCTTGTGATTCTTAATGTCCTTTATTAGTGTGGGGTATTCTTTTATTAAGAAGAATTCAGTTATTTGATAATCATACTCTAACTCCTTAGAGTATGATTCCTTCTTGATTTAGACATCACCGTGCCTTAATCATGAGTTCACTATGATACACTATCATAATCACTCATAAGGATCTCAAACATTTGGTCCAAGTATTTCATTCATTGATCTCATCAAGAATTAAAACTTTACCAAATTTGCACTTCATCTATGATAATCTTGAACACTTCAAGATATTCATATTGGTATTTCTCCAAACACCATTTGAAGTATTAGCATTTGTTCCAATAGGTATGTAAATACATCACATGTATCATACCTAATAGGATAATCATTCTCCCACTATCTTTAGTGAAGATTGATTAATCATGTCCAAGATATTCATGTCTCTTACTAGTTCTTTAACCCAAAGAGTCTAGATTTATCCATCACATGGAAACTACAAATGAATTTCTCATGATTGATGCTAATTTGATTGTTTGAGTTATCTATAGCTCTTAGGTATCATTTTATCTTATGCATATTAAATACCACAAGATAAACAAGGCATTGCCACAAAGATCATCTCTTTAGAAATTGAAACATCTCTTTATTGATTGCCATCATTGTCATACAATATACAAAAATAAAGTGTTTCTATCTATTGGCAAATATGAAATAGCAGTTCTCAACTCTATTTTGTGCCCTTTAGGATGAAATAAACTGAAAGGTACTCCTATCTATGGCATCAACACTTGCTCCAATGATGGGTACTCCTTTCTTGGTCCTTTCACAAAGGCCATCACTTCTTTGTGGATATTGCATATAATATATGACATATCCATATCTTGGTATCATATACCTCAGATAAAGAAGCGGTTCATTTCATGATACCTTAGGTGGAGATCTCCATCCCCTCCTTCATCTTCTTTTGTTCTTCCAGATACAGAGGGCAATTCCCTCATACACCCTTTCCCCATGTGCCTTGAGGTTGAAGACGTCTTGGGCTGCTGGCTAGCATCAGAACACTTCTTTGCTTTTCCCTTGCCCTTGCCCTTGCCCTTAAGACTTACCTTTCATCTATCTCATCAAAGATTAGGGTTAGTCTTTCTTCATATTTGCCTCTACTGTCCTCAACATGTCCAACAACTTTGTCAATGCTTGTCAAAGTTGTTCATGTTGTAGTTTATCATGAACTGTATGATTCTCGCAACATTTGCAGTATCATACCAATAGCCAACTCTTGACTCAGAGGGAATCCTTCTTAGTCAGGTCTTTCCTCATACCCAATCATATTGAGTGTGTGAATACCTTACTGGATCTCCTTCTGTCATGACATACTAGGACAATGTCTTGGAGACATCATATGTCTCATGTTGTCTCTGCAACTCATAGTTCAGAGAACACAACATCATCAATGTATTCCTTGGTATGCTTCCATAAGCATACTTTCAGCCATTGATGTGGTGGGATCGAGTTCATCTGGTTCTGGTATAACTAGGACTTAGAGCTTTCGCTCTTTGATTGAGAACACTTCTCAACGCCCTAACCAATCGTGGAAGTTTGTCCCATTTAGCTTGTCCTTTTCAAGGACCGATCGCAAAGAAAAGTGATTGTTGTTTGTTGCCATTTGTACTACAAAAGGAAATATGCAATTTTAGTCCAAAAACTCATTTTTGACTTATTTGATTGATTTGAAAAGTTGACGATATAATTAGGCCTTTAATTAATTATCACTCCCACTATTTTACTTCAAATTAATAGCCCTCACCATCAATTCAGAAGATTACAGCGTACAACCTTCTAGTGGGCAAGATCCATATTTCATCAAGTCATGAGTCAACTTTGGCTGATCACCCACAATCTTGACTATTTAGGTAGGCCATCATGCCAATTGCATCATATGCAACTGTTGATGAATGAACATGCACAACACCTTGCCATGAACATTCCTTGCCTATGGGCTTAGACGCTCTAAGAATCACCAGTTAAGTCTTACCCAAAATCCGACACAGTAAACATGCACCCTGCTTTGGCAGAACCTACATGTCTACCCTTCACACTTCCACAAGATAGACGGCGCACCACACTTTGGCGTAACCTACACTTGGTCGATCGAGTTTTTTATGTGTGCAGCTAATGGAAGGCATATAAGACTTAATATTTTAATGAGGGATTTGGTTTTATATACATATACATATCCAATCACCATAATACATAGTACGTATCATATACATGCTATATCCCACAGAAAACATGCAAAATGATAAAAGCGATGATTATGGCCATCCTAATGTGATTCCTCGAGCCAAGAGGAATCAAGGTCATCTAGGTCTACATCACATGCAACCTGTACAAGATGAACTATGTGCTTTGCCTTTCTGGGTTTGATCAACTCATCACATGACTAATCGGCTCGCCATCAGGCTGGTCGGCTGGGTGCCACCAGCCGATCGGTTGGCTCCTCCAACCGATTGGTTCGCTTGGTCATCGTGCATCTCATCATGGCCGCCACCCGCTCATCTCGCTCCTTGAACCGGTCATCAACCGATCGTATCACTCCTTGAACCGATCGTCTCGAACGTCAACCGATCGGTTCATGCCTTGAACCGATCGTCTCAGCTGTCGTCAGGATGTCCTCTGTTCTTTGACATAACAGGAAATAAAATTCTATCCTATTTTACATTATAAAAAGAGAAACCTCGAGTTACATTCGAGGGGAGCAAAGGTAGGAAAGAAATCTCGAATTATTTCGAGTTACATCAGGAATAGGAGAAAGGGAATCAGTGCGCAGACCGAGATGCAAGCAACCACATACAACCATACACAGATAGGGTTTATTGGCCATAACCACGCTATACATCCACCACAAAACTCCTTTAAGGGTGACGCGTATCGAGTGCGTTCATATTACATATCATATATGTATATTGGGATTTGTGGATTTTGGATTGGACACGCATAAAGCCAATTTTATTCGCATCGTATGCAATAAATAAAGGCGACAAACCAAAATCGATCATATCGATGATCCTAAAGTATAGAGCAGTTGACGTGACTCTGATACCACTGTTGGGTTTTAGGGGAGGCAGAGAAGGCAGCGGAAACAAAAAATTTCTCCTCCCCAAACCCATAACAAGGAAACGCGTCAACGTCTATACAATAGGAAAGGATGGTTTGTGGAATCATACCTTGTCCTGAGGCTTGCTCGGTGACAATACCTCACGGATTGCGTGGTCTTCACCTCCGGTCTTCGATGGTGTCTGTGCAGCTCCTGGTTGCACCGGGACTGACGACTCCTGGTCTCACCGGGACTGTCGGGATTGACAGCTGTCCTCCGAGCAGCAGAAATCTCCCGCCTCTGAAGTAGTCCACACAGACCACCTAGAACTTCAATCTCCTTGTCCCACAAGGAATTGGAAGGAGTCACACCCTCCTGTCAGTATACTAGTCACTGACACACTCTCCTGCCACCAGTCGCTTTCTGTAGTTGTCTTTCCCTTGCTGTGCCTCCCTTATCGGGTAGCACTTGCTCAAGCTCTCTCGGTTACCAAAACCAGAGAGAACGACAACTTTACAGAGCAACTGGTTGCACTGTGTTGCACTTTGAGAAGCCCCCAATACCCCTATATATAGGAGGGTCATGGGACAGGGTTCTCTATCCCGGGCAATGCGGGACTAAAGTAGGAGTAGAAGGGTTCGAGATTTTCCACAAAAACAACCAACTACGTAACCTGAACCGATCGTTTCACAACTGAAACGGTCGGTTGGGGACCTGAGCCGGTCGGTTGACACCTCAACCGATCGGTTGGGACCCATGAAATGGTCAGTTCACTTCTGAATCGGTCGGTTCGTGGTCCTGGTCAGTTCCCGGTTGACTTTTCCTCTTTTGTTTCTAATTGGTATCAAATACCAATCCTTGTTCCAATCAAATTGGGCAAGTGAAATGAAAGGAAAATTTCTCACCAATCCTACTTTCCCAACTTGCTCGGTTGCATCAGTTGAACCGATCATTTCAACACTTGAAGCAATCGTTTCACCCTGTCCATGAGCCGATCGACTCATCACCTGAGCCGATCGGTTCATCACATGAGCCGATCGATTGGGAGTGCAAATTTTGCAGAAATAGTCAATTGCAGTTTTAATCAATCCGATACTCTAATCAATCAGTCCAACACCTTGAACATTATGATACTGAGCTATCAATTGATTGAGTGTTTAATTAAACTACTAAACTCCTTTAGTAATCAATCTAAACATTGTTTGTGGACAAAACTCCTCTTCTAGGTTAAATCCGATGTGTGTGACCCTACAGATCCTTTTCACGTTGGCAGTGAAAGTCCATAACACTTATGGCTTCACAAGAAAAGAGCGGTGCCTAGTCACACATCAGTGCTACCCAAGTGAAATAGAAAGTTGGAGAACAACTTTCAATCCTACAATCCATGAATGGTGTTACAGTGAATGTATAATTCCTTTATCACTGATATCCCGAATGAACTCGAGGCATGGAACAGTCATCCTATCAACATTCATTCACTTTCTTGATCTCAGAGTAGATTGGAAGAGATATGTATGACATCAATATCACATACTGATTCACACATGCGTGCATGCCTTTCTCAATCCTACTCATCAAGTGGCCATGGATATCAAACTCCCTCAGGAGGGACAAATCCCATATCTATCACTCACCCCTCAAAAGCCCCATGTGTCAAAGCCACCCAATCATCACCTTTATAACAACCCATGTTTCATGACTGCGTTTGATGATGTCAAAGTGTGCCCAACGACATGTGTTGAGTGTAGTGATTTCAGGTCAAAGAATCACACTCACCACCATCACTGTGAGTACTGACTATGACTACCATGTCATGGTTCCATGTGTCAAACTCACGGTGGGTATGTTTGGTACACTTGTTCTCTAACAAGTACCTATGTGTTTGGTTTGATATCTCTATATCATGACTAATGAGATTCTGTCATCAACCAACACCACAATCTAGTCTTGTGTGTCATTACTGGCTATCTACCTTCCACAATGACATCCGACTAGGGACATAATGAGAATGTACAAACTCTTAGCATCCGTATGATCTCATCATTCAGGTCCTCAACCTAAAAGCATACATCATTGAGTACTGTCATTCTCTATACATTCAATCTGTTCTATCACTATCTCATATGACCAAACCAGAAAGAATTGGAAGCTTGCCTTTGATTTTTATCAAATCAATCTTAATGTATCCCACCAATCATCCCATGATTGGCTCTCAGGGCATACATACCAACAGATACCTCCACCTATTCAGGTGATAGGGTGTCGCAACGTTATGCTTGACCCTGTACTTCTTCAGTAGTGCCTCAAATTGCTTCTCTCCAAAGTGTGATCCGCCATCGCTTATCACAGTGTGGGGTACTCGAAAGTGTGTAAAGATGGTTTTCTCAAATAGCTTAATCACAGACTTAGAGTCGCAAGTTTGGGTAGCAATAGCCTCTACCCATTTTGACACGTAGTCCACAACTACTAATATGTACTGATAACCTTTTGACGAGGGGAAGGGACCCATGTATTCTATTCCCCATATGTCAAAGATCTCAACTTCTACCCAGTCTGTCATAGGCATTTCGTTCCTTTTTCCAATATTTCCAGTTGATTGGCACTCCTTGCAAACTTTCACATAAGTATCAACGTCCTTGAATAGCGAAGGCTAGTAAAATCCTGATTGAAGCACTTTTGCGGCAGTTCTGTCTCCACTATGATGCCCTCTATAGGGTGAAGAGTGGCATTCTTTCAATATTAGTGGGAACTCCTCTTCCAATATACATCTTCTACAAACTATCAGAAATTTTTTTAATAGTAATGGGTCGTCCCAATAGTAGTTCCTCACATCAGACAAGAGCTTCTTTTTCTGGTTGTATGTGATGTCTGACGGTAGCTCCCCACAAGAAAGGTAGTAGCAAATGTCCACGAACCATGGCAAGTTCTGTTCTTTGGCTTCTATCATGAGCAAAGCCTCATCTACGTAGTTATCATTAACAGGTGGCTCATTTTTTTCTTCGACGATAATCCTCGACAAATGGTCGGCCACTACGTTTTCTGCCCCTTTCTTGTCAATGATCTCATGATCGAACTCCTGGAGTAATAGGGCCCACCTTAGTAACCTAGGCTTAGTGTCCTTCTTCTGCATTAGGTATCTGATAGCTCCGTGGTCAGTATAAACCTTTACTTTTTCTCCAATCAGATAAGACCTGAATTTGTCAAAAGAAAAAACAATAGCTAGCAGTTCTTTCTCTGTGGTAGTGTAATTTACTTATGCCTCGTCCAGGGTGCGGCTGGAGTAGCAGATAACATGATGTCTTTTGTCCTTCTTCTGCCCTAGGACTGCCCCCATGGCATAGTCACTAGCATCACACATTAGCTCGAAGGGTAACTCTCAATCCAGGGCTTGGAGAATAGGTGGGGTTACTAGGGCTTCCTTCAAGGCCTGAAAAGCTTTCAGACAATCATCCGTAAAATCAAATTATGTGTCCTTAATCAACAGATTTGAAAGGGGTTTTGATATCCTCAAAAAATTCTTGATGAATCTTCTATAATAACCGGCGTGACCAAGAAAACTTCGCACCCCTATCACGGACTTAGGTGGAGGCAGTTTAGAGATGGCTTTGACCTTGCTTACATCTACTTCAATACCTTTCTTTGAGACCTTGTGCCCCAGGACTATGCCTTCTTGCACCATAAAATGGCATTTCTCCTAGTCAAGGACTAAGTTCTTCTCTTCATAGCGTTGTAGGACTAACGATAGGTTTCTCAAACAACCATCGAAATCTCTTCCATAAACAAAAAAATCATCCATAAAGACTTCCACAATGTCCTCTGGAAAGTCTTAGAACATCGAGATCATGCAACGTTGGAATGTTGCAGGAGCATTGCATAATCCGAACGACATTTGTCGGAAGGCATAGGTACTATATAGACAAGTGAAGGTAGTTTTCTCCTGATCATCAGGTAGGATGGGAACTTGGTAAATCCAAAATAATCATCCAAGAAGCAAAAATATTTGTGATGCGCAAGCCTTTCTAGCACTTGGTCGATAAAGGGAAGAGGATAGTGATCTTTCTTCATTGCTTGATCCGACTTTCGATAATCGATGCACATTCTCCATCTGGTTACAGTCCGGATGGCTACTTCATCTCCTTTATCACCCTTCACCACTATCATCCCCCCTTCTTTGGTACAACATGAATTGGGCTCACCCAATTGCTGTCGCTGATCAGTTAGATAATACCTGCATCTCTTAGCTTGATGACTTCCTTCTTTATAACTTCTTTTAACATTTGATTCAGCTTCCTCTGGGGTTGAACCAGAGGTTTTGCTGATTCTTCTAGATTTATGCAGTGCATATATAGAGCAGGGTTAAGCCCCTTGATATCATCCAATGAATAGCCTATAGCTTGCCTATGGAGCCTTAGCTCCTTAAAAAGTCTTTCCATTTGCTCTTCGGTCAGACTAGCATTGACTATGATAGGATTCCTTTCTTTAGGATCAAGAAACTCGTATTTCAGACCTTCCGGTAATTGTTGAAGTTCATGTTTGGGTTTTGGTACTTTCTCTTCTTCCCTTGTCAGTTCTAGAGAAGCATACTTGAAAGCCTCGACAACTTCCTCTTCGTCGCTTAAATCCCCTACGTCTCGATTCAGGTATTCAAGGATCTCAGCAACCTTGGGGTCATTGATTTTTGAATCTTCTTTGCTTAACACCCTCATAAGAGGGTCTACCACTACTGTGTCTTCTTCTACTTCTTCGTAATATTGGTTGTAGCTATCCACAAAGTAAGCATATTTGATCAGGGATGGTCCTTTCATAGCATCTTTCACCTTGAAATCTATGTGATCATTTCTGACCCTCAGAGTTATGATGCCTTCAGCGACATCAATCAATGCCTTCCCGGTTTCCAAGAAAGGACGTCTGAAGATAATAGGGCATTTAGGGTCTTCAATAGTGTCAATAATAATAATATCACATGGGATGAAGAATTTCCCCATGCGAATTGGAACATCTTCAACTACTCCTACTGGCCTTTTGAAGGTGTGGTCTGCCAACTCGATTCTCATATTAGTTTTGACCATCTCAGTTAGTCCTAACCATTATGTGAGGCTTAAAGGCATTAGACCGATGCTAGCCCCCAAGTCGGCGAGACCTTTTACTTTTGATGTTATCCCCTATGACAAAAGGTATAGTAAAGGCTCAAGGGTTCTTCTTCTTAGTAGGTAGTTCCACTTTTATGAAGTTTGTTGACATGTTGGCAAGGTGTACAGTTTCGATCCTTCCCCCTCGTCTTTTCTTCATGATAAGATCCTTGAAGAATTTGGCATAGGTCGGCATTTCTTCCAAGGCATCCAGAAACGGTACCTCTAGGTGGAGCTTTTTCACTGATTCCATGGACTTCTCATACCTCTTCTTGAGGTGAGCCTTTACAAGCTTGTATGGAAAAGGTAATCTCGGTGATTATTGACTCCTCTTGGTGAATCATTCTTCTTCAAGTTCTGGTTCCCTAACCGATGGGTGCTGATTCTCTCCCTTGGCTGGGTTCTCTGTAACATTCTCTGGCTCTGGTTCTTCAGGTCTTATCGCTTCAGGGCACTCTATTGTTCTTCCCGATCTAAGGATCGCCATCTTGGCAATTCTGTGTTAGAAGGAATCTTCCCTGAGGGGTTCTTTACGAGCTCGACCAACTGAGTGAGATGTTGGTCTATCTAACGTTGATGTGTTTGCATATATGCCATTTGTACCTACATAGTGTTCAGAATGCCAGAGTTGGACAATTCACTTTGTGCAAGTTGATTGTTTATAGTGTCCTGTCTTTTGACAAAATCAAATAGTTGGCCTACTAAGTCAGGCTGACTAGTACTCCTTGTTTGACTCTGTCCTTGAGCTTGTCCTTGTCCTTGACTTGTGTTAGCAGCTTGGCAGTTTTGATACTTACCTTGACCTTGATAATTGGTTTTGTTTGTCTGGAAAGTGCTTGTCTTGGTGTAATGTCCTTGTCTGCTCTTCTTCTCAAAACATGGTGGTTGCTTGGGTGGATTATTCAATTGATGTAAATTTTCTATAGCATCCTTATTGCCATAGCTGAATCCTGGGTGCTCTGGTCTCTTAAAGTTAGCATAAGAGACACTCCTCTTCAGACTCGCTTTCACTATATTCTTCGAGTCGGGTATATACACATTTGTCTATCCCATGCCCTCTTTCACCACAAGTGACACATTTCATCACCTTCTCAATTTGCTTCTTTCCTTTACCTCTTGATTCCTTCAGCTGTTTGACATCTGTGGCTATCTTTTGTATTTGAGATGTGATTGCTTTGAGAGCCCTTGATTCAATCGATGGTCCTTCATTGGTGGCTTTCTTAGCATATCCTCTGTCGGTCTGGTCGTAATCAGTCCCAGCTTGTAACAGCCATGTTTTCTATGATCCTTTTAGATCTACTAGGCTTTTTACCGAGAAAGTTGCTTCCAGCTACTGCATTCAGTGAGACTCTCTCTTTAGGAGTTAGACCATTGTAGAAAGTTGTTATTAAGAACCCCTTCTTGAAATTGTAGTGAGGGCAGTTTCTCTGGTACTCTTGATACCTTTCCCTGGCTTCATGCAGATTCTCACTTGGCTTTTGCATGGAAGACGTGATCTTCTGCCTGTTATGAACAGTCTTCTCGGTGGGGTAGAACTTATTCACGAAAGCGTTTGCCAATGCATTCCATCCATTCAAAGCTTGATACGGTAGCCCAAGGTACCACGATAGTGCCTTGTCCTCAAAAGAGAAGATGAAACCCTTGCAGTAAATAACTTCTTGTAGAACTCCCCGCATCTTGATGGTGTCACAAATATTCTTAAAAGCGTCGAGGTGATGATAAGGGTTATCGTTCTTTGAATTCCCTCGAAAGCTTTTGTTCCGGATCATATATATTATAGCTGGATTCAGTTCAAAGTTTGCTGCATTGAACCATAGGATGACCACATGACATCTTGAGTTGTTAGCTTTTGTAGCTGCCAACTTCCGAAGAGTCTTTTCTTCCTCTTCGTCATCTTTGCTGGCGTTGTCCCTGCAATTTCACTCTTGGTGGTTTCTTCTGTGCCTACGGCAATGACGACACTCCTCATGGTGATGATCATCTTTAGGTTGTTCTTGTTCTTCATAGATATGATCATCATTATAACGACCATCTTCATCGGTTTCTGGCGAGGGTGGGTGTTGTACGATCCTCGCGTTACGCTCGTCCACAGAAAGGGGTGGTCCCACGCGGGGCGGCATGGTGAGCGGAGTTAGTTTGGGACAAGTGCTTCTTCCCTGGGTACCTGAATATAACGTATAATCAAGTTAGAAAACCAAGCTTGATGAAAACGAACTATTCTGCACAGGTTCAGGTTAGAAGACTTAGAGTGGTTTTGCTATCAAGCTTATTGCTAAGCTTGAAGCACGGGAGTATAGTGGGTGGACTCGGGTTCCTTAACAATACCATTTTTCCTTGTCCCCGACAATGGCGCCAAAAAGTTGATCAGCCTAAATCGCGCGTCCAAAAAGAGCAGATTAAAGTAGTTAGACTTTTAAAGAGATAACCCGACACTCAGGCCCCCGCAACGATAACGGAGTCCGATGTAGCAATCGAGGTCGAACACAGGGACAAGGTTGGTCGTGCTAAGAATGCAAAATTAACACTCTCTATACTCCAGCATAAAAGAGGATTAAAAAATGTTCCCAAGGGAACGGTAGTTCGAGAACATGAACAATAAGACAAAAGAAGTAAAAGAAACAAACTGTAACAAGTATATAGGAAAACTCGGGTTGGGGATCACCAACTAAGGCGTCTCTCCAACAAGCATACTATCTCTCTCTCGTGCATACTCATATCAATATTACAAGCAACCATAAAATGTCTATTCCACTCTCTCTCGAGATGAGGATAGATATAAGTCTAAAAGAAGCCTCTCTCTCAAGATGACAACTCAAAAACCTCGCAGAAAAACATATGGTTTGAAGCATTTAGCATTTCAACACTCTCGTGCATTCATACTACTCTATGACACGGGATAAAGTGATATTACTCTCTCGAGATATCAACAATCAAACATCACAAGATGGTAGTTAAGCATACAAGTGAAGCATTAAAACAGGTGCAAGGAGATAATCTTGATAAGAATATGTATATTCAAAAGAAAGAGATAATATACATGTTGGGAGAGCCTTAGTGGCTACCCCCAACCCAAGTTATGGAGTTTAGCCACTCATGCTTACAGGTAACATGGCAACGTTACCGAAAGATAGACCCATGAGATACCATGAAGAAAGGAGGCGAGTACAATGTGAGGAAATGATAGATCTAGAGAAGAAGAAACATGATACTACACACTACTTCTTCAGATCTGGATCTACCACAGGGATGTCTCCTCTCGAGGAAGCGGCAGGCGCAGGCGGTCATCTTCTCTCTCCTCAACTTTTGCTCTGGAGATCCAAGATTGATAGATGGTCGGCAATGGGTCTGGGATGCGGCAGCACTTCGTGGTATCTGGATCAGATCTCTCTGATCTGATGTCTTGACAAGATAGGTGGGGGCGGTATTTATAGGTGCCTTCCACTGACTTAAGACCGCGATTGCAGTCTTTCCACTGACTTAAAACCATAGTCGCAGTCTTTCTTGACTGCGATCCTCCTTGGTCACGGTCTTTCTTGACCGCGATCCTCCTTGGTCGCGATCTTTCTTAACCGCGATCCTCCATACGATCTCAGTCGCAGTCGCGGTCTTTGGAGAAGCCACGGTCGCGGTTGGCTGACTCATAAAGTGGTGTGTTATCAACGGTCGCGGTCTTTGGAGAAGCCGCAGTCACAGTTGGCTGACTCCTGAAATCACCAAAATAAGGCTTTAGTCAAGAAGATAGATAAAATGTCTGTAAAGTTGACTAAAGTTATTCTAAAAGTGGTGTAAAATATATATAAAAAATACGTAAAGTGCGGTGTTATCAGGTGTCGACCCATTGTGGGCTTTGTATGACATATGTTTTTGCTTAGATAGATAGACATATATACACATACTTTGTGAAAGAAAAACTTGATTATCAAAAACATAAAGGTGTAGGATAGAACAGGAAGCACAAACATGTCTGGGGTTGAGTCGGGGGCTATCCTACACAAGTGATCGGAGACACAACAGAATGCGGCAAAACACAGCGGGACGCGTCCAAAAATTAGAGAAGAGAGGCGGGGCACGAAGTATACAGAATAGAAGTGGAGGATTGGAGGGTGAGTAGTGACTTATAGGTAGATGATAGTGAGAGCAACTCCTCCTCATGTTGCTGCTTCTGGGGGCTGCAATGCTAACACCATTGTCATGCTACTACTTCTGGATTCTGGCGGTCGCAAGGGCGGTGTCTACTAGCGGCGGTTGCTCCTGGCGTACTAGAAGCGTGGGCTTCGGGGCCGAGGGCTGGGGGTGCGGGTGAGGAGAGATTGAGGGGAAGGTCGCTCATCGTGCAACTTGGGAGGCCTGTCCTTTGTTTGGTTTAGAGACTATACATATGTACCTACCAGTCTCTGCTGATACCTAGATGGGGAAACTGCGACAATTCTTTGCGGAAAATTGGGATAGATTACGTTCGCCTATCACATATGTACAAGATTACCTTATATAATCATAGTGGCGGCAGATGCTGTGTTAGGGAGATTCGTTTCTGCCCCTCTCGGGATTCTCCGCTTGATTTTGAATTGCTGTCCAGTCCATCTGCGACTCGTTCCTAAGCGATACGGGGCGCCAAGCGGTGATGGGCGGTGTTTCGAGTGTGGGTTATACTTTGTGTGATATTTAATATGTTATTGTGTGTACTTTTATTAGTATATGATTAAATTTTGTAGTTTTTCTACTATGCACTCCTTCCATGTCCGTCGTGCCCGTGATCTTTTACTTTTGAAAAGAGTTTAATGTAAAAAAAATCTTTATTGTAATCGACGCATTACAAGCTCTTAATCAATATAGTATAATACGAAATGCACTAAAACTTGTATTTATTTTACTATGTTATTACCAGAATCCCTTCCCATCAATGTAACTCATAAACCTAGGGTCAACCATAAATTAAGCCCGACAAGATTAACTTAGGCTACTAATGGAGAACTGATAAATTGACGAGTTGGACAACAAGCAAAATTCACTTTCAAGGCTTTTGTTTTTGTCTTTTTAAGTGGAACGTAGTACTTCACTGGAAAAGATTGATATGGACTGCAAAAAGGAAAAGAATACGAAGGTACATGACTTTCATGTTGAGACAGACAACAAGCAAAATTCACTTTCAAGGCTATTTTTTGTCTTTTCAAGCGGAACGTAGTACTTCATTGGAAAAGATTGATATGGAAAAGATCGATATGGACTAGTTGTCAGTTTAGTTTGAATATGGGATTAGAAAATAGGATAGTGGTCATCAATAAAGCTGGAGATAGGAATTCATGACCTCTTCTTCATCTTCTATTCCTTTTTACCGGTATATTCCCTTTTTTCTTCTTTCCCCTTGGCAAAAGATGTGTGTTGCAACATCTAGCAATTTAAGTGTACCTACAGCAACAACGCCCAACCCATTCAGAGCTGGTATTTGCTGCCCATTGCACCCAGGGTCTCACCCCAATTGCTGACTACAAAGTTGAGTCAACACAAACAAGGATAACCACTCCAACAACACACCGAGAGGAGGTAACAACCTTGTGGGATAGAAAGTGTCCATCCTTACACTCCCACATAGACCTCAAAGCATCGAAGACTGCCTTTCCTTCGAAACAAAAGCACACAAGTGACAAGATTATCCTTTTTGTCACGCATTACGTATGGTAGACTAAAAATGGGATTTTTTTTTATGAATTTGAATATGGTGTCAACTCATTGTGGGCTTTGTATGGCGTACATTTTTGCTAAGATAGATAGACATATATACACATACTCTGTGAAAGAAATACTTGATTATCAAAAAAATAAAGGTGTGGGATAGAACAGGAAGCACATACATGTCTGGGGTCGAGTCGGGGGGCTATCCTCCACAAGTGATCCGAGACATGGCAGAATGCGGCAAAACACAGCGGGACGCATCCAAAAATTTGAGAAGAGAGGTGGGGCATAGACTATACAGAGTAGAAGTGGAGGATTGGAGGGCGAGAAGTGACTTATAGGCAGATGATAGTGGGCACAACTCCTCCTCCTGCTGCTGCTTCTGGGGGATGCAATGCTAATGCCATTGTCACGCTACTACTTCTGGGTTCTGGTGGTCGCAAGGGCAGTGTCTCCTAGCGGTGGATGCTCCTGGTGCACTGGAAGCATGTGCCTGGGGGCCGGGGGATGGGGACACAGTTGAGGAGAGATTGAGGGGAAGGTCGCTTGTCGAGCAACTTGGGAGACTTTTCCTTTGTTTGGTTTAGTGACTGTACCTCTGTACCTACCAGTCTCTGCTGATACCTAGATGGGGAAACTGTGACGATTCTTTGGGGACAGTCAGGACAGATTACATTCGCCTACTGCATATGTACAAGATTACCTTATATAATCATAGCGGTGGCAGATGCAGCGTTAGGGAGATTTGTTTCTGCCCCTCCCGCGATGCTCTGCTTGATTTTGAATTGATGCCCAGTCCATCTGTGACTCGTTCCCAAGCGATACGGGGTGCCGGGAGGTTATGGGTGGTGTTTCGAGCGTGGGTTATACTTTGTGTGATATTTAATATGTTATTGTGTGTACTATTATTAGAAGATGATTAAATTTTGTAGTTTTTTTGCTGTGCACTCCTTCCATGTCCGTTGTGCCCGTGATCTTTTACTTTTGAAAAAAGTTTAACGTAAAAAAATCTTTATTGTAACTGACGCATTACAAGCTCTTAATCAATATAGTATAAAACGAAATGCACTAAAACTTGTATTTATTTTACTATGTTATTACTAGAATCCCTTCCCATCAATGTAACTCATAAACCTAGGGTCAGCCATAAATTAACCCTGACAAGATTAACTTAGGCTACTAATTAAGAACTGATAAATTGACGAGTTCGACAACAAGCAAAATTCACTTTCAAGGCTTTTTTTCATCTTTTCAAGCGGAACGTAGTACTTCATTGGAAAAGATTGATATGTACTATGAAAAGGAAAAGAATATGAAGGTACATGGCTTTCATGACAAGTCGGACAACAAGAAAAATTCACTTTCAAGCCTTTTTTGTCTTTTCAAGCAGAACATAGTATTTGACTTGAAAAGATTGATATAGAAAAGATTGATATTGACTAGTTGACGGTTTTGTTTGAATACGAGATTAGAAAATGGAGTAGTGGTCATCAGTAAAGCTGGAGATAGGAATTCATGACCTCTTCTTCATCTTTTGTTCCTTTGTACCGGTATCTTCCCTATGTTCTTCTTTCCCCTTGGCAAAAGATATGTGTTGCAACATCTAGCAATTGTAGAGTACCTACAACAACAATGCCCAACCCATTCAGAGCTGGTACTTGCTGCCCATTGCACCCAGGGTCTCAACCCAATTTCTGACTACGGAGATGAGTCAACACAAACAAGGATAACCACTCTAGCAACACACTGAGAGGAGGTAACGGCCTTGTGGGATAGAGAGTGTCCAACCTTACACTCCCACATAGACCTCAAAGCATCGAAGGCTGCCTTTCCTTCGAAACAAAAGCACACAAGTGGCAAGATTATTCTTTTTGTCACATATTACATATGGCAGACTAAAAATGGGATTTTTCTGACAAATTTGAATACAGTGTCGACCCATTGGGGGCTTTGTATGGCGTACATTTTTGCTAAGATAGATAGACATATATACACATACTCTACTAAAGAAATACTTGATTATCAAAAAAATAAAGGTGTAGGATAGAACAGAAAGCACAAACATGTCTGGGGTCGAGTTGGGGGCTATCCTCCACAAGTGATCGGAGACACGACATTATGCGGAAAAACACAGTGGGACACATCCAAAAATTGGAGAAGAGAGGCGGGGCACGAAGTATACAAAATAGAAATGGAGGATTGGAGGGCGAGTAGTGACTTACATGTAGATGATAGTGAGTGCAACTCCTCCTCCTGTTGCTGCTTCTGGGGGCTGTAATGCTAACGCCATTGTCATGCTACTACTTCTGGGTTCTGGAGATCGCAAGGGCGGTGTCTACTAGCGGCGGTTTCTCCTGGCGCACTAGAAGCGTGGGCCTCGGGGCCGAGGGCTGGGGGTGCGGGTGAGGAGAGATTGAGGGGAAGGTCGCTCATCGTGCAACTTGGGAGACCTGTCCTTTGTTTGGTTTAGTGACTATACGTATGTACCTACCAGTCTCTATTGATACCTAGATGGGGAAACCGCGACGATTCTTTGAGGACAGTCAGGATAGATTACGTTCGCGTATCGCATATGTACAAGATAACCTCATATAATCATAGCGTCGACAAATGCAGCGTTAGGGAGATTTGTTTCTGCCCCTCTCGCAATTCTCTGCTTGATTTTGAATCATTGCCCAGTCCATCTGAGACTCGTTCCTAAGCGATACGGGGCATCGGGCGGTGATGGGCAGTGATTCGAGCATGGGTTATACTTTTTGTGATATTTAATATGTTATTGTGTGTACTTTTATTAGTAGATGATTAAATTTTGTAGTTTTTCTGATGTGTACTCCTTCCATATCCATTGTGCCCGTGATCTTTTACTTTTGAAAAGAGTTTAACGTAAAAAAATCTTTATTGTAACCGATGCATTACAAACTCTTAATCAATATAGTATAAAACAAAATGCACTAAATCTTGTATTTATTTTACTATGTTATTACCGGAATCCCTTCCCATCAATGTAACTCATAAACCTAGGGTCAGCCATAAATTAACCCCGACAAGATTAACTTAGGCTACTGACGTATATTTTACTACGCGCTAAAATGCAAGTATACGCGTCGAGTAATATAGGCCTTGTGAGGCCCGAGTCGAACTCAGGGATACGTGAATTATTGGAGACTTCTACTAACTAATCGCAATCAGCTAGACCGATTAACAAAGTAGGGTTTTGTTGTTCAAATTAAAAAGAAAATAAAAATCCAACAAAGAAAACAATCGATTAAAGGTTAATTTAATCAATTCAAAGGGATATCTTTAGGATGGTGGTTTCACCGCGGGTCAACATTGTATTAAGTTTCATATAATTCCTCACACTTCTCTCTCTATCCGGGTAGTGGCCTGAAAACAGAATTACCCACTGTCGTGGTGTAATTCACTACTTAGATTTAGGTTGATTCCACCGTCGTAGTAATCATTCCCCTAAACTAAGTGCATTATAAACGGTCTCTTAGTTCCCACCATTAATTTTACAACTCCTTTGTCAAGGGTTTTATGGATTAATGTAGAATTCGTCTCTTTTCAACCGTTAATCCTTCTGTCGAAGTGATTAAGGGTGTTAAATTATTATTATGGTGATCAAGCATAACAATAGAAATGGAGAAAATGAATCTATACCACAAATTTGAGAGAAAAATATGAATTATTATTATGAAAATGTCATACAATGCATTCCCGGGCTACTCCCGGTCCTAAAGATTGAGGTTTTTAGCCTCTCATGTTCATCTCACACGAATACATGGTAGAAATTGGGGAATTCATAAGAAAAACGGGAAATAAATGGGAAAACCCCTGAACGGAGAAGAACCGGTGGATCCTTGGCGTAGAACACGAGCTTTCCCCGCCTGTCGGTGGTGGAAATCGTCTTCGGCAACGTCCGAATCACCCGGGATGAGCTTCTCGGCCTCCGTTCTCCTTTCTCTCCTCCTCGGCACTCGTGCAATCCAAAATGATCTCCTCCTCTCGTCTGGGCGGCCTTCATTAGGTATAAGTCCCTAATTAGGTCGTCAAATAACAACAACCGTCCGATCGAGATCAAAACAGATCCAACGCATATCTGCCGGCGTCGATACCATCGACGCGGGTCGATGGTATTGACCCGGCGGATTAGCGGCAGCTTTCCTTTCTTTTATTCTGAGCGCCTGTGGTGATGTCGATACCATCGACTTGGGTGTCGATGGTATCGACTCCTTTAGCGTCGGTTGTTGTCGTTTAGCGACGCTGTAGCTCTCCTTGTGTCGATGACATCGACTTGGGTCGATGGTATCGACAGTTTCCTCGCCAGCAACTTGAAGGGATCTCGATACCATCGACTTAGGTGTCGATGGTATCGACTCTGTATTGCTCTTCTCGGCTGACAACCTGTGGCTTGGTCGATGGTATCGACTTCCGTCGATGGTATTGACGGAAGCAGATACTTGTTTTTCCTGAAATTTCACAACAAGACCAAGTAAATCCACACAATTTATAATAAGATGATAAATGATGCTCACAATAGTAAAACAAAGGGGATTTGATATAATATGATGGCAAAGACCAAATTAAGTGAATTATGCAATATTATCCATGAAAATGAGTAATTAGAGCACAAAACACATATGAAATAGGTCTCTAAATGCGACTCAAAATCATCGCATCAAACTCCCCTAAGCTTAAACATTGCTCACCCTCGAGCAACTAATCCTTAGAATAAGATTGCAGATGTCAACTAAAAATCAACACATCACCCCACATTCCACATGACTCCCACTGAACGTTCTCAAACCGGCCTTTCCTAATCACAGAACAGTAATTACCCTACAGGCGACAATAATCATCAATAAAAGAAATTATCCTTCAAACCGATGAACACTATCACATAAGGCAGTTAACATAATAAAATTTGCCGATTCAGCATTAGTGCATCTTGTGATCGCCTACACTACGTTGCTCGCCCTAACTACCATCTACATGGAAGAAGTTCTCCTGATAATCATTAGTGAGGAGAAATTCACGGTGGCCTACCAATCCGAGCAACGGGTGGATGGAATGGGTGGTTCATGGAAGAATTTGGAAGTATTACACAGTTTCAAAATGCATAAAATAAAATGCCCTAAATGATGCAAATGCACATTGAAAATGCCCTAATGCTTAAAATTGGGTGGAATGATGCATGCACTAACCTTCCACCTCAAAAAGAGATAGAAATCTAATTAAGCCACATCATGTACTCAGTTTCCTTGTTATGCAAGTGATATCATGTTCCTTTCTCCCTCTTATTCCATTTCCTTCTAAATTCTCTCTTTTTTATTCTTTTCTCTATTTTTTCAGATTTTTAGAATTTTTTTTCTTAGCCCACATATCCATAATTTCTTAGAGATACATGTGTAAGGCCATTTTCTTTACGATTGGAAATCTTTGCATAATTTCGAGGGTATGGAACAATTTAGATCACTTTTTAAGACAACCTGATGTACATGGTGTACTTATGCATGAAAATCATGAAAGTTATGAGTGCAACTACATGACATGCACCTAAAGGTAATGTGCATGAATCACTATACATTTTTTCGTTTTATGCAAAAATATGAAAATAACAATGCAAATCCTATCTACATGCTATGCACGCAAAAGAAGTTAGAACTGTACTTTACTTCCAATTCTTGGGTGGATTATGGAAAAATGAAGTGGAATGATCACAAGATTAAGTTACTGAACCTTAGAAAAATATCATGTGTCCCTCCTTACTGACATGTGTAGTAGTTCAAAGGGTTCTTTCTCATATATCCAATTAAGGTCTCATTACCATTTGATTAGGTTAGGCTCAAACAACCGTTACTATCCACTTTTCATGAGTCAATGGGGGTGTGGGTGTGACATATTGCTTCAAAGTTGACATAATAAATCATTTTCATAAGACAAGTTTCCCAAGGACAACCAAGTTAAGCTATCCAAAAGACCCAGAAATTTTGAAATTCCCTTAAATTTCCCATGAAAACAGCGAGATGACAATTTTTAAGACATCCAAAATTACACTAGATAGATGTGGATCCTAAACAAACACTAAAATTGCAAGAACAAATAACAAAGCATAAATTAAAAACAACTAAAGAAAAGATAAAAGATAGAACTGTTCCAGCCACCCCCCTAAGCTTGAATTCGACTATGGCCTCATAGTCAAAAACTAACTTAAGGGTGGAACAGTGATACCCTGATCAATCTTGCGGAGGCGGTGGTGGGTATTGCGGTGCCGTAGGATCCCAAGACGGGTACTCCCCCTGGAAGCTTGGATCATATTGGGTCCTCGGCGGAGGCTGTGGATAGCCTCCAAAGTAGTCTTGACTCCAGTAATGGTCAAAGAAGGGCTCCTGTTGCGTCTCTATCCACTGCAACCGGGTGTGCATTTTCTCTTGGTTGGCGAGGATGAGCCGCTCGTTCTCGAACATAGCCCGTTGGTTGTCAAGTACCCGGCTCGTAGTCTCATGAATGCCGGTATACATACCCATGTGCTGCTGCTGAGTCTGCTGGATGTCCTGCAGCATGGTGTACATCCCCTGCATGGAATAGGGATCCGCAGCTGGCTGCTCGTACTGTGGTGATGGCGGCGGGGGCTGAGATGATGAAGATGCACCCGGATGCATCCTAGGACGCTTCCGTGGTGCCACACGTGCTCGAAGAGGTGTGAAAGCCTCCTCTTCCTCTGCAGCCTCACCTTCTTGCTCGTCACCACCGCCGTCTTCCTCGGAGGACTCGATGGCTATGATTGGCCACCGGAAGTGCTGCTTGCCCTCTATGTTGAAGACGTCGTCCGGTAGGGAGCTCTCCTGATAAGCTTGGTTGACATGGCAATGAGCGTACGCCAACCCGTCCCAAAAAAGAATAAGGTTTGAACGGTGCAAATGTTGCACGTTCAGCTTGCTCCTCGTAAAGATCGGAGTCATGGACTGAAGGTTCAGCCCCAAGTAAAGCGCCAACTTGGTGATAAGACCACCAAAATGGATTGGAGCCTTCCTTGTGCTCCTCTTCACCGCCAGGACGCGCTGTAGCCAGAACGCCCCCCAGTTGCACTCTTGACGTTTCAGGAGTGCGTAGAGAAAGAACAGGTCACTCTCCTGAAACTTGCTCAAAGCAAGATCGCTTCGAGCGAAGAAAGTCAAGCTCAACATCCTATGTAGGACCCGGACGAACGGGTGCTCAAAATCCTCTACCGCTGCATTATGGTAGCTCACAGTCTTTCCTGCCGGCACTGTAACTAGCTCGGCGAAGATTTTGTCGTAGTCGGTGCGGGCGTCGGGGCGTCGGTGATCGTTGCGGCTGTGGTTCCAGTTGAAGATGTCGTTGAACTGCTTCAACGTGATGTTGTAATTGTTGTTGAAGAGTCGGAAGGACACCCTTCCCCTGATCCACGTCTGGTCCGATGGTACCACGTCATTTGGTACGACGCAGATATAAAGAGACGCCATGAACTCAGCCACCAGTTCCTTGTATGTGGGCCATTCGCCGAAAAACGGCTGCCCATCCGCGTGAGAGTCGATCTCATAAAGGCGATTGGTGTGCCGCGCTTGCCCGGCCAACACATAGGCCAAGTTGGCCTCGAACCCCAGCTCCTGGATCATGCCCCGGTCCACATACCGGGTGGGCTCGAACTTTCGCTTCATAATATCCTCGTAAACCTTCCTCACATCCATGTTGGCATGAATTAGGCGTGGACGAGGGATGGAAGCGGGTGGGGGAGGAACAAACTCCTCGATCTCCATAGGGTGAGTGCTTGAGGACTACGCTCTGGCGGTGTGCACCATGGTTGCGAGAAAAGATGGGATTAGAAGAAAAGAGCTCGGTGAAGATGGAGAAGAAATTCTCCGCTCGATGAAGATCTCCGCTCGATGACGCTTCTCTGCAGTCTTGGAGGGCTCGGGGGAGTGCTCGACGCAAAGGAGGATACTTGCTCTAAAGGTGTGACGTCAAGTGACGTTGCAAGTCCCCTTAAATAGGCTTGATCGGCGCCCCTGTTGACCCGTCGATACCATCGACGCGGGTCGATGGTATCGACACATCTCGCGGGTATCCGCCTCCCTTGCGAGTATCGACGGCTGACGTTTGCTGGATCGAGAAACCCAGATTGCTGACGTGTCGATACCATCGACGGAAGTCGATGGTATCGACGCAGCACCCGGATCGCTGACGTGGCTGTTGCGATCGTCGTCGATGTCTGTATGCGGATCGGTGACATGTCCGTCGATACCATCGACAGATGTCGATGGTATCGACTTTCTTTTATTGCGACACCGCCGTTGTGTTGCATTCAACCTGTGATGATGTCGATACCATCGACGAGGCCGTCGATGGTATTGAGTTGACTGAGCAAAATTCGTCTGAATATCTCCAGAGATCTCGATGGTATCGACTGGGGTGTCGATACCATCAACACTTTTATTGCGACCTGTCTGTGACCATGTCGATACCATCGACGGGGGTGTCGATAGTATCGACGTAGTGCGATTTCTACTGGTGTCAACCTGAACCCATGTCGATACCATCGACGGGTGTGTCGATGGTATCGACCCTGCCTGTGCCTGCACATTAAAAAAACGGATCAAGGTATCATTTTTAAACTAAAATTTAAATGAAATAAAAGCAATCTATGACTAAAATTAAACTATCCTAATGTACCGATGGTTGGGTTGCCTCCCAACAAGCGCCCTTGTTTAACGTCTTAGGCTAGACGGTGTGACAATCATCATCTTTTCACCTTGGGAACTGGGCTTAGAGGATCATTTGGTAATTTGAATTCGACTCGATCTCCTCCAATACCTAAGGACAAAGTCCCTCTGCCTAAGGCAGTCACGACATCCGCCGTTGCTTGAAACGGTCTTCCAAGGAGAATTTCACAACTTTGGAGTGGTGGCATATCCATGAGGACAAAGTCCACAGGGAATATGAATTTATCCACTTTGATGAGAACATCTTCACATACTCCATAGGGTCTCACGGTAGACCCATCTGCCAATTCAATTGTTGCAGCCAACTTCTTTATCTCTTTTAACCCCAACTTTTGAAATGTAGCCAAAGGCATGAGATTTATACTAGTGCCGGAATCACATTGCGCTTTAGAAACATGTTGACCACCTATTGAACACAGAATGTAAAAATCTCCTGGGTCCTTTCTCTTCTGTGGTGAACTCCCGTGAATCATCGAGCTCACCGTCTCATTCATCCAATAAATTTCATCGTCTTTTATCCGCCTCTTCTTATTGATGATTTCCTTGATGAACCTCCCATAGGCGGGTACTTTCTCGATCATCTCCACTAACGGAACATTGATGTGGAGTTTTCGAAATATCTCCAGGAATTTTTTAAAGTGACAATTCTCTTTCTTTGACTTAGAATTTACCGGATCCGATACATCAGCTGCAGCAACACGCCTATGAGGTGGCACATGAGCACTTTTCGGGGGTACCTCCCCTAAGCTTGCTTCAATCATTCCCTCAGACATAGGCTTTGGCGAGACATCATCAATATTAGCAGCTTGTTGTGGTTCCTCTCTCGCCTCAGATGTCTCCACATGTGCACAAACAACCTGCACCTGCTCATCTTGCCTAGATGGAGATACCATACTCACAACTCTCTCTGATTTCCTGAAGAAATGGTTTCCGCCCGACAATCTATAGTACGTGCGTGGATATGGTATCGCCGGTGTTGCATTCACATTGAAAGTCATTTTTCTTTCTTCTACAGCTTCTTGCACCTGAGATTCCTCATTTCTTACCACCGACATGTACTTAACCTGATGATGTGCTTGAGCCACGTTCGCATTCTCCGCTGGTTTCTGTTGATTGGCGTGCTTGATGGCCGCCACTTCATTTGAAATCTGTGCCACGGTGGTCTCTAATGCCCGCATCTGTGCTCCATGGCTTTGCAGCGTCTGCCCAAATTTGGTTAGAATGTCACCTTCAGATTGTAATTGTTTACCAAACATGGCCATCATCTCTTGGTTTTGCTGAACCATTTGACTTAGCAATTCAGTGTTCTTTTCCTCGGTTCTTTGCTGTGGTTTGGCATCCGGATCCTGCAGAAAATTATTCGTATCCTTCCATGAAAACTTTTTATCTTTCCTCCATGCATAGTCATTGTTTCTATAGCCCTGTTGTTGCATGTACTTTACTTGGGCTTCCTCATCCTTAGATGCATCCTCCTTAGTTAACACCTTCTTGGCTAGAAGATCTAACTTATCATTCAGCTCCCTCACTATTCTGGATTCACCAGCAGCCTTGACATGTTCCACTGCACCTCTGTCGCCCCATGACTGTTTCCTAGCCATGTTCTTTAATATCTCCCAGCATCTTGTATCAGTGTTATTTAAGAAAAATCCGGAACCAGCCGAGTCCAGGTTGCTTCTATCATGCTCGGAGAGAGCAAAGTAGAAGATCTTCACTTGGGTTTCCTTGTCCAGTCCATGGTGTGGACATCTCCTCAACATGACTTGGAATCGCTCCCAAGTCTCAGAATAAGTTTCACCCGCATGTTGGGTGAAATTGTGGATCTTCCGGATCATATCATTGGTCTTCTCAGGAGGGAAGAACCTCTCGAAGAAAACCTCCACCATGTGATCCCATGATTCAACAAACTCGTCGTCGAGGTTATGAAGCCACTCTCTTGCCACTCCAGCCAAGGAACTCGGGAATAACTTGAGGTAGAGCACATCCTGTGGAAATCGATCTATCTTCACCATATCACAGTTCTCCACGAACTGGCTGATGTGGGCCACTGGATCTTCATTTTTCAGTCCGTGAAATGCGTTGGATTTGACCAAGTTAATCAGTTCTGGGTCGATCTTGTATGTAGGTATGTTTAGCCCCTGTTTCTTTATAGGCCCCTTTGATGCCGAGGAAGAAGATGCCTTGATCTTCTCCCATATTGTCTGTGCTTCAGCCATTACTTCTTCTTGTTCTTGCTCAGATTCAGAATTTATATCACTGTGGTGTTCCTCCTCGTAGTAGTCCTCGTCCTCTGGTCCCGCAGATGGAACCTCAGGTGTGCGATTCACGTAGTCTCGACTACGTGTGTGCACCATGCAAAGTACCTGAAATATGGAAATAGTGGTTCAGTACAATGCCTTGAACGAGTCAACACAATTATAGAGAAATAAAGGAATTTTTTTTGAAATTGTTTTAAAATAAATAAAAAAAATGTGGCCTAGAGTGGCCGCTCTTAGCACTCAAAGTGCCAATAATTCGCCGTATCCCCGGCAACGGCGCCAAAAACTTGACGTATATTTTACTACGCGCTAAAACGCAAGTATACGCGTCGAGTAATATAGGCCTTGTGAGGCCCGAGTCGAACTCAGGGATACGTGAATTATTGGAGACTTCTACTAACTAATCGCAATCAGCTAGACCGATTAACAAAGTAGGGTTTTGTTGTTCAAATTAAAAAGAAAATAAAAATCAAACAAAGAAAACAATCGATTAAAGGTTAATTTAATCAATTCAAAGGGATATCTTTAGGATGGCGGTTTCACCGCGGGTCAACATTGTATTAAGTTTCATATAATTCCTCACACTTCTCTCTCTATCCGGGTAGTGGCCTGAAAACAGAATTACCCACTGTCGTGGTGTAATTCACTACTTAGATTTAGGTTGATTCCACCGTCGTAGTAATCATTCCCCTAAACTAAGTGCATTATAAACGGTCTCTCAGTTCCCACCATTAATTTTACAACTCCTTTGTCAAGGGTTTTATGGATTAATGTAGAATTCGTCTCTTTTCAACCGTTAATCCTTCTGTCGAAGTGATTAAGGGTGTTAAATTATTATTATGGTGATCAAGCATAACAATAGAAATGGAGAAAATGAATCTATACCACAGATTTGAGAGAAAAATATGAATTATTATTATGAAAATGTCATACAATGCATTCCCGGGCTACTCCCGGTCCTAAAGATTGAGGTTTTTAGCCTCTCATGTTCATCTCACACGAATACATGGTAGAAATTGGGGAATTCATAAGAAAAATGGGAAATAAATGGGAAAACCCATGAACGGAGAAGAACCGGTGGATCCTTGGCGTAGAACACGAGCTTTCCCCGCCTGTCGGTGGTGGAAATCGTCTTCGGCAACGTCCGAATCACCCAGGATGAGCTTCTCGGCCTCCGTTCTCCTTTCTCTCCTCCTCGACACTCGTGCAATCCAAAATGATCTCCTCCTCTCGTCTGGGCGGCCGTCATTAGGTATAAGTCCCTAATTAGGTCGTCAAATAACAACAGCCGTCCGATCGAGATCAAAATAGATCCAACGCATATCTGCCGGCGTCGATACCATCGACGCGGGTCGATGGTATCGACCCGGCGGATTAGCGGCAGCTTTCCTTTCTTTTATTCTGAGCGCCTGTGGTGATGTCGATACCATCGACTTAGGTGTCGATGGTATCGACTCCTTTAGCGTCGGTTGTTGTCGTTTAGCGACGCTGTAGCTCTCCTTGTGTCGATGACATCGACTTGGGTCGATGGTATCGACAGTTTCCTCACCAGCAACTTGAAGGGATCTCGATACCATCGACTTAGGTGTCGATGGTATCGACTCTGTATTGCTCTTCTCGGCTGACAACCTGTGGCTTGGTCGATGGTATCGACTTCCGTCGATGGTATCGACTTCCGTCGATGGTATCGACGGAAGCAGATACTTGTTTTTCCTGAAATTTCACAACAAGACCAAGTAAATCCACACAATTTATAATAAGATGATAAATGATGCTCACAATAGTAAAACAAAGGGGATTTGATATAATATGATGGCAAAGACCAAATTAAGTGAATTATGCAATATTATCCATGAAAATGAGTAATTAGAGCACAAAACACATATGAAATAGGTCTCTAAATGCGACTCAAAATCATCGCATCAGCTACTAATGGAGAACTGATAAATTGATGAGTCGGACAACAAGCAAAATTCACATTCAAGGATTTTTTTTGTCTTTTCAAGTGTAATGTAGTACTTCACTGGAAAAGATTGATATTGACTGTGAAAAGAAAAAGAATATGAAGGTACATGACTTTCATGACGAGTCGGACAACAAGAAAAATTCACTTTCAAGGCTTTTTTTGTCTTTTCAAGCAGAACGTTGTACTTCATTGGAAAAGATTGTTATGGACTAGTTGACGGTTTTCTTTGAATACAAGATTAGAAAATAGGACAGAGGTCATCAGTAAAGCTGGAGATAGGAATTCATGACCTCTTCTTCATCTTCTGTTCCTTTTTACAAGTATCTTCCCCATGTTCTTCTTTCCCCTTGGCAAAAGATATGTGTTGCAACATCTAGCAGTTGCAGAGTACCTACAACAACAACGCCCAACCCATTCAGAGTTGGTACTTACTGCCCATTGCACCCAGGGTCTCACCCCAATTGCTGACTACAGAGATGAGTCAACACAAATAAGGATAACCACTCTAGCAATACACCGAGAGGAGGTAACAACCTTGTGGGATCGAGAGCTTCCAGCCTTACACTCCCACATAGACCTCAAAGCATCGAAGACTTCCTTTCCTTCGAAACAAAAGCACACAAGTGCTAAGATTATCCTTTTTGTCACGTATTACATATGGCAAACTAAAAATGGGATTTTTTTGACGAATTTGAATACGGTGTCGACCCATTGTGGGCTTTGTATGGCGTACATTTTTTCTAAGATAGATAGACAGTAATACACATACTCTGTGAAAAAAATACTTGATTATAAAAAAAATAAAGGTGTAGGATAGAACAGGAAGCAGAAACATGTTTAGGGTCGAGTCGGGGGCTATCCTCTACAAGTGATTGGAGACACGACAGAATGCGGCAAAACACAATGAAACACGTCTAGAAATTGGAGAAGAGAGGCGGGGCATGGAGTATACATAGTAGAAGTGGAGGATTGGAGGGTGAGAAGTGACTCAAAGGCAGATGATAGTGGGCGCAACTCCTCCTCCTGCTACTTCTGGGGGCTGTAATTCTAATGCCATTGTCACACTACTACTTCTGGGTTTTGGCAGTCGCAAGGGCGGTGTAACATCCCTGACCTGGGTTATGAATTAACCCTATATTTTTTTTTGCTTAATAAGGTTGAGTAGATTCTTAATCTTATCTTGGGAAAAGTAATTAGGGCTTATGAGAAACATATGTTTCAATTTTGGTCTTGTTTGAACAATGTTGAAACAATGTTTGCTTATTTTGGACCAAAGTGCAAATTACCCAAGTTGAGGGGTTAAATTGCAAATGTTGCATGGTAAGATGTTCCTCTGATGTTGAGACATCATAAGAATGAATATGATTTAGTGGTATGGTTTTCACAAGCTTGGGCACCAAGATTAAGCTTGTAAAGCAGTGTTGTGCATTAAAACCTAGTTTTGGTGAAAAGTGCAATTTACCCAAAACCTAGGGTTCAATATGCAAATTACCACTTCAATAAGGTCCCTAATAATTCTTGGAATCATGTAGAGCAAATAAAATGAGATTGGTGCCTCATTTGAATTAAGTTGGAGGAGAGAGAATCTTGATATTAAAATAATCAAGATTAATGCCTAATTGAAACCCTAATTTGATTTAGGGCAAAAATGAATAAAAACAATTGAAGGGCTTTCAACCAAAATGTTTTGGGTTGATTTTGAATAAGGATGAACGTTCCTTTTCCAAGATAAGGAACGAAAATATCCTAAGTAGGTGAAATTCCACTCACCATATTATAAGAAAAAGAAAACCCACTCACATATGGATATTAATATAATAAGCATTAAGGTGCTTAATTTGATTTTCTTTAAATCAAGGATAATGAAGGAGAATTAAAGGCAAAGGAAGGTGCCTCGTTCTTAAGGGATTTGAGGGGGAAGAGGCGGCCATATTTTTGGAATTTAATGCATTTTAATAATGCATTTTCTCTCTCATCAATTTCCTTATAAAAGTGCCTTTTTCAAGCCAAATGAAAGGCTATTTCGGATTTTCTTCTTTCCCTTGCTTGCAAAACCGACCAAGGAGCTAGGGAGGAGCAGGAGGACGCCTCCCAACCTGTTGGTAAGCTCTTGACCTTCGTTTTTCTTGATTTCATGGTGGAAATCAAAAATAAATTATGGATTCCTTCTTATTTCGATCTCCTCTTCAACCCTAGCCAACTTTTGCAATCAAAAGCTTGAGGACGAGCCTAGGGGGAGTTGCTAGAGCTTCATCCACCATTAATGGCGTGAGCTTGGAGCTTTGGAGCTCAATTGGAGGTGGGTTTTATAACTCAAACCCTTAATCATTGCTATTGCATCAATCATCTATGCTTTGTTGATTGATTTCTTCAATTTGATACATACTTGATTCTTTGCTGCAATTTCCATCAAGAACGGTTGCTGTTCTTGGGTGCACGAAGGAAGATGATGATGACATCATCATAAGAAAGTACCTCACCAAATATCTAGGGAGCAAATGATCTCATTGGTTGGGACCAAACGGTTTCACCAAAACCGTTTGGTGACCAAACGGTTTGCAAACCGTTTTGTGGCAAACGGTTTCAAAACCGTATTAAAGAGTTGACCAAGCGTGGACCGTTTGGGAATCTCGTTCCTAACTATGTAGGCTAATGACCCTCAAAATTTGAGGGGTTAACTCCAAAGGAATCGTGAGTTGAAGCCTAATCAATTAGGGAAACCTAATTGGATTAAGTGCTGATTTTCAACCTGATCAACTTGACCTGCTTGGGAAAACGGTTTCAAGACCGTTTGAGTGCGTTTACCAAGCGTTGAACGTATGAGATTTTTGATCCTAATTATGTTGTATAGTGACTCACCAAGTTTTATGGGTTAACTCCCAAGGAATCGTGAGTTGAAGCCTAATCAATTAGGGAAACCTAATTGGATTAAGTGCTGATTTTCAACCTGATCATCTTGACCTGCTTGGGCAAACGGTTTCAAGACCGTTTGAGTGCGTTTACCAAGCGTTGACCGTATGATATTTTTGTTCATAATGATGTTGGTTAATGACCCTCCAAATTTGAGGGGTTAACTCCAAAGGGATCATGAGTTGAAGGCTAATCAATTAGGCAAACCCTAATTGAAAATAGTGCTGAAATTCCAATGAGTTAAGTTGAGATTTTGGGTTGATTAGCCCAAACGGTCTCAAGACCGTTTGGGGATCTCCCCAAGACCGTTTGGAGGTCTGGGGTCAAGTATAGTTGACCAATTGAAGGTCCAAAGGTACCAAATCATACTGCAACTAAATGCTGATTTGTTGATCAACTCGATAGACCAATCCATGATGATTTTTCACTAAAGTCCAAAGGTTGGATGGGCCAAACGGTCTCAAGACCGTTTGGAGCTCATCCAAACGGTCTCAAGACCGTTTGGTGGTCACCCAAGACCGTTTGGAGGTCTAGGGTTGAGTATAGTTCAGTGGTTGAAGGTCTAAAGATATCAAGTTGATCTGCAATAGATTGCTGATTTGGTGAGCACTTCAATGAACCAAACCCTAATTAGATTGCTTGGATTTGAGTGATATGATGGAAAAACGGTCTCAAGACCGTTTGGAGGTCATCCAAACGACCTCAAGACCGTTTGGGGTCAGGTCATACCCCATTTGAATGGTGGTTCAATAGTTATGAAGTAACTAGTTACACATTGATGAATATTGAAGGTTCATTGATTCTAAACCCTAATTCAATTGATTCCAACCCCAATTGATGATCAATTGAGGGTCAATTGAGGGTCAAATCAGTTGAAGGTTGACCTATTAAACTCAATTGAAGTATGGGTGAAGGTCCAATTGATGAATGGTTCCATGAATTCAATGATTGAAGGAATCAACATTAAAAACCCTAATTCAATTGAATCAAACCCTAATTGATGATTAATTGAGGGTCAATTGAGGGTCAAATCAGTTGAAGGTTGACCTATTAAACTCAATTGAAGTATGAGGGTAGGTCCAATTGATGATTGGTTCCATGAATCCAATGATTGAAGGAATCAACATTGGAAACCCTAATTCATTTGGATACCTAATGTAATGGAGGTCCAATGTAATTCAATTTTTGAGAATTAAGATGATGAATGTTCTATTGATCCAATGATGATTAGTAATGGTAATAAATGAAGGTACAAAGGTTGAAACCCTAATAGTACCTAAGTGATTAAGTGCCAATTAAGGGATGAATCGCTAATTGCTTATAGGACCAATGACTTGATACACTATGTTAATCATAGTTGTATGTACTCGACTGAAGAGTTGATATGACCTAATCAAGTTAAGAAGCTGATAGCATGAATTCATACATGAATATGAATCATGTGGTGTATAAGGGTTATGATCCTTAATCAAAGAGATCATGAAACCCTAAACATGAACATAAACCCTAATTGACAGGGTTATTGAATTCAACCCTAGTTGAGGGTGATTCCATGTGAAACCCTAGTTGAGGGTGATTCCATGTGAAACCCTAGTTGAGGGTGATTCAATGTGAAACCCTAGTTGAGGGTGATTCCAAGTGAAACCCTAATTGAGGGTGCATCCATGTGGAACCCTAATTGTGGGTGATTTCATGAGAAACCCTAATTGGGAATGCATCTCTAATTGCTTATAGGACCAATGACTTGGTACCCTATGTTAATTATAGTTGTATGCATATGATTGAAGGGTTGATGTGACCTAATCAAGTTGAAAGGATCAAATAATAGAATTCATATATATAAATATGATTCATGTGATGATCCTATGTAGCACGACCGTGCAAGGCAGCACGGGCGTGGCGACTTTACTCTGCATGACCGTACAGGGTAGCACGGCCGTGGTAGCTTCACTCTGCACGACCGTGCAAGGTAGCACGGCCGTGGTGGTCTATGATTGACTTAGAGCTGAATTGAAAGTGAACTAACATGGTCGTTTTGTTAATTCTCAACTTAAGGATGAGAGAGATACTCATACCTTGTGATGATAATCATTTAATGATAATTGGTGAGAATAAATAAGTATGATTGAATACTTATGGTATAAATGTTGGCTCCTAGATGTGGGGAGCAATGAACTAGGGTTTGATCATTGATAATATGATCTTGAAAACCTAAATGGTTAATAATGGAAAACCCTATTCTTAATGAAGGGTAATGATATGTGAAAGAAAGCCTAATTGATGGTAAACCCTAACCCTGGTAAGGGAATAGTGGTGTTACCCTGTATTGCATGATGTGTTGTGAACTTGATAAGTCTATTATCATGTGTGTCAATCATGCAGGTCTCATGAGGTGATGATCATAGCCAGGTATGAGTTATGATGTTTATTTGATAAGAATTGATTGGCCATATGTGCCATTATGTTTTTGTTACTTAGAAAGAAGTAACAAGATGAGTTGGGCTTGTAAGCCTTTGTTTTAAGTTGTTACCTAGTGAGAGGTGACAAGATGTGAATGGCCTTGTGTGCCATGTGAATAAAGTTGTTGCCTAGTGAGAGGTGACAAGATGTGAATGGCCTTGTGCGCCATGTGAATAAAGTTGTTGCCTAGTGAGAGGTGACAAGATGTGAATGGTTTTGTGAGCCATGTGTGATGGAAACCCAAATCATGGTAAAGGATTAAGGGTAATACCCTTAAATTATTAATACATTGTTTTTGCATGGTATTGATAGATAATTGGTGTACTACTATTATATGTGCTAACCATGCAGGTATCATGAGATGATGAGCATATCCAGGTATGAGCTATGATGTGTTATTAGTTTGAATTTGTTTATTGGGCCTTGTGTGCTATAATATACCTTGTGCCTGGTAAGAGGTGGAAAGAGAGTTAATGTGCATCAAGTGCCATGATGTATGCTTGTGTAGCAAGTATCATACTTACCTTGGTCAAATGACCTAAAGGTGTTAGTTACCTGAGAAAGAGGTAACAATGCTCAAGTGATGAACAAAGGGTTTGAATACCCATGATTTCATGGTTATGGTATTGAAATTGTGAAAGGATGAGAAAAACCCAGTGGTGAAGTGAGGGATTAAGATCCCAACACTTATGAAAAGAGTATGGCTACGGGCCATGACTCCACATTGATAATGCCAGGCTTTAGATATATGATCTAAGCCTGAAGAAAGTTAATGCAGTGGTACTGATTCTTGTAACATCCCTGACCTGGGATATGAATTAACCCTAGATTGTTTTGCTTAATAAGGTTAAGTAGATTCTTAATCTTATCTTGTGAAAAGTAATTAGGGCTCATGAGAAACTTATGTTTTAATTTTGGTCCTGTTTGAACAATGTTGAAGCAATGTTTGCTTATTTTGGACCAAAGTACAAATTACCCAAGTTGAGGGGTTAAATTGCAAATGTTGCATGGTAAGATGTTCCTCTGATGTTGAGACATCATAAGAATGAATATGATGTAGTGGTATGGTTTTCACAAGCTTGGGCACCAAGATTAAGCTTGTAAAGCAGTGTTGTGCATTAAAACCTAGTTTTGGTGAAAAGTGCAATTTACCCAAAACCTAGGGTTCAATATGCAAAGTACCACTTCAATAAGGTCCATAATGTTTCTTGGAATCATGTAGAGCAAATAAAATGAGATGGGTGCCTCGTTTGAATTAAGTTGGAGGAGAGAGAATCTTGATATTAAAATAATCAAGATTAATGCCTAATTGAAACCCTAATTTGATTTAGGGCAAAAATGAATAAAAATAATTGAAGGGCTTTCAACCAAAATGTTTTGGGTTGATTTTGAATAAGGATGAACGTTCCTTTGCCAAGATAAGGAACGAAAATATCCTAAGTAGGTGAAATTCCACTCACCTTATTATAAGGAAAAGAATTCCCACTCAAAAAGATATATTATTATTATAATGGATTAAGGTGCTTAATTTCTTTTCCATTAATTCTTGGATAATGAAGAGCTTTTACGAAAGTTTGAAGGTGGTTTCGTGATCAAGTAATGAAGGAGGATTAGGGGGAAATTAGTATGGAATTAAAAGAAAATGATTTCATTTTCTCTTTCATAAAAGACACATATACATGTTCTTTATATATACTTGTTTCAATAACACATAAGGAACGAACCCTTAGTCTTTTCCTCCTCATTCTTGCTTTGGCCGACCTAGGGAGAGTCCAGGAGCAGGAGAAGGACGAACACCACCTGTTGGTAAGGTTAGATCATCTTCTACCTTGGATTCATGGTGAAAACCTTAAATCAACGCTTGATTCTAGGTTTTCTTCACTCGATTTCCATTTCTAGCCATTCATTTCATCCAAAAGCTCAAGAACGAACCTTGGATAGCTTCTGGAGCTTCATCCACCATTAGAGCCACGGAGCTTGAAGCTTGGAGATCAAATTTGAGGCGGGTTTTATAACTCAAACCCTTAAACATTGCTATTGCATCAATTCTCTATGCTTTGTTGATTGATTTCTTCAATTTGATACACTCTTGTTTCTTTGCTGCAATTTCCATCAAGAACGGTTGCTGTTCTTGTTTGTTCGAAGGAAGGGGATGATGACATCATCCTAGATGCTTATCCAAAGAAAATTACCAAGCAAAACCGTTTTGATAGCTACTCCAAATCGTTTTAATTTGATTGGCTATGCGGTTTCAGCAAACCGTTTAAGGGCAAACGGTTTGAAACCGTTTGGGAGCAAACGGTTTCAAGACCGTTTGAGATGGTTGACCAAGCGTTGACCGTTTGGGAATTTTGTTCCTAATTATGTAGGCTGATAACCCTCCAATGTTTAGGGATTAACTCCAAAGGAATCGAGAGTTGAAGGCCAATCAATTAGGCAATCGGATTGAATTATGTGCTGACTTTCAACCTGATTAACTTGACCTGGTTGAGCAAACGGTTTCAAGACCGTTTGAGATGGTTGACCAAGCGTTGACCGTTTGGGATTACTGTTCATAATTATGTTTATTAATAACCCTCCAAATTTGAGGGATTATGTCCAAAGGAATCGTGAGTTGAAGCCTAATCAATTAGGGAAACCTAATTGGATTAAGTGCTGATTTTCAATCTGATTTAATTGAACTTTTTGGGCAAACGGTCTCAAGACCGTTTGAGTTCGTTGACCAAGCATTGACCGTATGATATTTTTGTTCATAATGATGTTGATTAATGACCCTCCAAATTTGAGGGGTTAACTCCAAAGGGATTATGAGTTGAAGGCTAATCAATTAGGCAAACACTAATTGAAAACAATGCTGAAATTCCAATGAGTTAAGTTGAGATTTTAGGTTGATTAGCCCAAACGGTCTCAAGACCGTTTGGGGATCACCCCAAGACCATTTGGAGGTCTGGGGTCAAGTATAGTTGACCAATTGAAGGTCCAAAGGTACCAAATCATACTGCAACTAAATGCTGATTTGTTGATCAACTCGATAGACCAATCCATGATGATTTTTTAATAAAGTCCAAAGGTTGGATGGGCCAAACGGTCTCAAGACCGTTTGGAGCTCATACAAACGGTCTCAAGACCGTTTGGTGGTCACCCAAGACCGTTTGGAGGTCTAGGGTTGAGTATAGTTCAGTGGTTGAAGGTCTAAAGATATCAAGTTGATTTGTAATAGATTGCTGATTTGGTGAGCACTTCAATGAACCAAACCTTAATTGGATTGCTTAGATTTGAGTGATATGATGGGCAAACGGTCTCAAGACCGTTTGGAGGTCATCCAAACGACCTCAAGACCGTTTGGTGGTCACCCAAGACCGTTTGTAGGTCTAGGGTTGAGTATGGTTAGGTGTTTGAAGGTCTAAAGGTACCAAGATGTTAAACAATGTAATGTTGATTTGGTGATCAATCCAATGAACCAAACCCTAATTGGATTGCTTAGATTTGAGTGATATGATGGGCAAACGGTCTCAAGACCGTTTGGAGGTCATCCAAACGACCTCAAGACCGTTTGGGGTCAGGTCATACCCAATTTGGATGATGGTTCAATGGTTTCAAAGCAACTAGTCTTACATTGATTAGTGTTGTTGAATCATCGATTCCAAACCCTAATTCAATTGAATCAAACCCTAATTGATGACCAATTGAGGGTTAATGAAGGGTCAAATAAGTTGAAGGTTGACCTATTTAAACTCAATTGAAGTATGGGTATAGGTCCAATTGATGATTGGTTCCATGAATTCAATGATTGAAGGAATCAACATTGAAAACCCTAATTCAATTGGATACCTTATGTCATTGAAGGTCCAATGGATCAAACCTTTTTGAAAACTTAATGTGATTAGGTGGGAGATACCTTTAATGGTACTAGTCATTAATTCATAACAAATGCATGGATCCAATACATGATGTAAACCCTAATTGAGGCCGATTTCATGTATAACCCTATTAAGAGGTTGCCTACATGTGAAATCACTAATTAGGATGAATAGTAAACCCTAATTCATTTGGATACCTTATGTAATGGAGGTCCAATGTGATGATGAATGTACTATTGATCCAATGATGATTAGTAATGGTAATAAATGAAGGTACAAAGGTTGAAACCCTAATAGTACCTAAGTGATTAAGTGCCAATTAAGGGATGAATCCCTAATTGCTTATAGGACCAATGACTTGATACACTATGTTAATCATAGTTGTATGTACTCGACTGAAGAGTTGATATGACCTAATCAAGTTAAGAAGCTGATAGCATGAATTCATACATGAATATGAATTGTGTAGTGTATAAGGGTTATGATCCTTAATCAAAGAGATCATGAAACCCTAAACATGAACATAAACCCTAATTGACAGGGTTATTGAATTCAACCCTAGTTGAGGGTGATTCCATGTGAAACCCTAGTTGAGGGTGATTCCATGTGAAACCCTAGTTGAGGGTGATTCAATGTGAAACCCTAGTTGAGGGTGATTCCAAGTGAAACCCTAATTGAGGGTGCATCCATGTGGAACCCTAATTGTGGGTGATTTCATGAAAAACCCTAATTGGGAATGCATCCCTAATTGCTTATAGGACCAATGACTTGGTACCCTATGTTAATCATAGTTGTATGCATATGATTGAAGGGTCAATGTGACCTAATCAAGTTGAAAGGATCAAATAATAGAATTCATATATATAAATATGATTCATGTGATGGAAATCCTAATCCTAGTAAAGGATTAAGGGTAATACTGATACATGAGATTTGTGATGGAAATCCTAATCCTGGTAAAGGATTAAGGGTAATACTGATACATGAGATGTGTGATGGAAATCCTAATCCTGGTAAAGGATTAAGGGTAATACCCTTGAATTATTAATATTTTTTTTTTGCAGGGTGATGATAGATAATTGATGTGCTGCTATCATATGTGCTAACCATGCAAGTATCATGAGATGATGAGCATAGCCAGGTATGAGCTATGATGTGTTATTAGTTTGAATTTGTTTATTGGGCCTTGTGTGCCATAATATACCTTGTGCCCGGTAAGAGGTAGCAAGAGAGTTGATGGGCCTCAAGTGCCATGATGGATGCTTGTATAACAAGTATCATGCTTATCTTGGTCAGATGACCTAAAGGTGTTAATTGCTGGAGAATGTGGTAACAATGCTCACGTGATGAGCTAAGGGTTTAATTACCCAGAATCACATGTTAGTGCATTGAAATTGTGAAGGGATGAGAATTCTCAGTGTTGAAATAAGGGATTGAGATCCCAATACCTTGTGAAAAGAGTGTGGCTACGGGCCATGACTCCACAACGATAATGGCAGGCTTTAGTTATATGATCTAATCCTGAAGAAAGTTAATGCAGTGATAATGATTCTGTAGTTTGAATAGATGTTATACATGTTCTTCATATTCCTTAAAGGATAAATGATATGTTGATTCTATTTTAACTACAATGCTTCTGATATAGAATGATGTTCTAAACTGTTAGACATTTACCTGCTGTCAAATAAATATGATTTCTCTGTTCATATTTATCTTCTTAATTTGCAATAACAATGTTTCTGGCGGAGAGTTATATCTCTCGCTGGGGCAATTTTTATAATTGTCTCACCCCCGTGGGAACCACATTTTTAGGTGGACGCGGACGAAGAGACAGGAATCCTTCAGGAGGTGAAGGACAACAACAGCAGCAGCAGGGACAGCAGTGAAGTCTCAGGTGGAGACATTGGCTGTCATGTCATGTTCAGATTTATATAAAGTCCTATGTGTCGTCTCTATACTCTCAAGTCCTCGAAGTAGTAGTTAGTGATTTCGAGATTTTGGCTTAATGCCTCGAAGGTTTTATACTACCTGTGTATAGTTAAGACAGAGTAGTTAATGTTTGCATTCCTCGAGAAGCAAAAGTACATGAGATGTATAAATATGAACCAGGATGTAAAGCTTTACTTTGGTTCTGAATGAAAGGGGTTTTCCTGTGAATGGATCTCTTTGCAAATTTTTTTAATTTTTAGTGATTTTCGCTAATCCGCTGCTTGATGAACGCTTCCGCATTAGTTAATTATGTTTTTATGAGTTGTATGCCACAATTTAGTGGTATCAGAGCTCTAGGTTCGCTGAGTCTACAGAGACATAGGACTAAGATTGTAGAGTTTGTTCTAAGTGTCTTCCAGTTTATTTGATAGTATCTTCTGCTCACATAGGAGAAGAAGAACTTGAAGATGTCTGGACAACATGAAGAACATGCTGCTGAGGGCAGCACTACTGCACCAGGAGGAGGTGCAAGAGACCAGGATAGGGAAGGGTCTGCACCTGAACAGTCTCAGATTGACCCAACTGTGATAGAAAATCCAGCCCTTCATGCTTTATTTGAGAAATTCTTGACAGCCATTACACATATGGCAGACAGGATGCCACCACCTGTACCTAGGGTACCAACCCATTATGAGGGTTATGGAGCTGGCAAGACTTTTGAGAGACTTCGCCGGGTTGGAGCCATAGATTATGCTGGTACATCTGATCCAGCAGATGCTGATCTGTGGCTGACAGAGCTAGAAAAGGCTTTTAGGATCCTTGATATTCCTGAAGCTGAAAAAGTAAGACATGTTGTATACTTATTAAAAGGAAGTGCTGGTCATTGGTGGATGATAGAGGAAGATAAGAGACCAGGTGAAGAAATTGGATGGGAGGTATTTCGATGAGAATTTGTCAGTAGATACTTCCCTAAGACGTATCTAGATGAGAAGATATCTCAATTTGAGAGGATTGAACAAGGACAGATGAACATTAGTGAATATGAAGCTAAGTTCATGGAGTTATTGCAGTTTTGTCCGCAAATGGCAGTTAGTGATGAGGAAAGAATTCGGCATTTTGAGAAGGGGTTGAATGCTGAACTGACCACTTCTGTGTCTGCTTTAGAGAACAGGGAGAGGTTTGCCACCTTTGTGGAATCATTAAGGAGGATAGAGAGGTCTAAAATTGAGAAACGACAGACTAGTAACAAGAAGGTGTATAGTCAGACTCAAAAACAAAAGTCTGAAAGTTTTAAGAAGCCGAGATTTTCTGTATCGACGGCATCATCAAGATTCCATACCCAGACACAATGGATGCCAAGTAGAGATAGGGATCATAGTAATGATCCAAGAAGAGCCCCCGGTATAGCATCAACATCGAGAACTGGATCTCACCGACCCTATTTTGCGACCAGGGTCTGCTATCAATGTAGACAACAGGGACATCCAGCAAGGGATTGTCCATACGGGAATCCAATGATGACTCAACCTCAGGGGCAGAGTCAACAAGAATCACAAAGAAGACAGTTTCCTAGTAACAATAGAGGACATGGACAGACGTCCCAGGCAGGTCAGAGGAAATAAAGTCATTTTGATATTTCATTTTCTGATTCTATGTGCTAAAGATATGAAAGTAGTTGTTTTTGAATTCTTTTGACTAGTCCTATAAGGACACAAGGGAGATGAGAACTTATATCTTACTCAATGTTCCTTAAAATGTTTTATAATCTCTCTTATCTGTATGTTAAAAGATGAGATTTAGAAATGATACCTGGAGGAAAATCTAGGAATGGGAAATCTGGTGTGTATAATGATATGAAAAGCAAGGAATATGATAACATGTAAGTGCATACTACTTGATCTCAGTATTTGTAAACCCTGGCCAGGTATACAACTATTGATGAAAAAGTAAGTATGGAAACTCTTAGATTGATATCTTTTTGATTGCCCTGATCAAGCAGTCATTCTAATACAAGCTAATGAGTATCATGAAATAAGAAATATGGAACTAATAAAGGAAGATGCTTTGTGCAATTCCAATATGGTAAGATGCTTTGTGTAATTCCAATAAAGGAAGATGCTTTGTGCAATTCCAATATAGGAAGATGCTTTGTGCAATTCCAATATAGGAAGATGCTTTGTGCAATTCCAATAAAGGAAGATGCTTTGTGCAATTCCAATATAGGAAGATGCTTTGTGCAATTCCAATATAGGAAGATGCTTTGTGCAATTCCAATAAAGGAAGATGCTTTGTGCAATTCCAATAAAGGAAGATGCTTTGTGCAATTCCAATATGGGAAGATGCTTTGTGCAATTCCAATAAAGGAATATGCTTTGTGCAATTCCAATAAAGGAAGATGCTTTGTGCAATTCCAATATAGGAAGATGCTTTGTGCAATTCCAATATAGGAAGATGCTTTGTGCAATTCCAATAAAGGAAGATGCTTTGTGCAATTCCAATAAAGGAAGATGCTTTGTGCAATTCCAATATGGGAAGATGCTTTGTGCAATTCCAATAAAGGAAGATGCTTTGTGCAATTCCAATAAAGGAAGATGCTTTTTGCAATTCCAATAAAGGGAGATGCTTTGTGCAATTCCAATAAAGGAAGATACTTTGTGCAATTCCAACCCTAAACAAAAAGGAAAATGCTATGTAACATTACCAATTACATAGAGTTTGCTAAGTGAACTTTATAAATAAAGGATTGCTGAGTAAATTATCTCTGTTAGATATATATGTTTCTCTTTTGGTATATATTCTTGAGTAATGATTGAAGTATGTTCTTTTATGTTTCTTCCTTTTGAATAATATGGACATCATATGTTAGGGGTTTATACTCTGCATAAACATTGATGAGGTTGAGCTAATGAAAGGAGGTTTGTGTGGAATCACAGAGTTCATGATATCTCCATGATATTAAGATGATATGTGGAGACTTGAGGGCATGATTAATGAATAATCTATTCCTCCTTTTGTCTAGGATTTCGAGGACGAAATCCTTGTTAGGGGTTTATAATTTGTAACATCCCTGACCTGGGATATGAATTAACCCTAGATTGTTTTGCTTAATAAGGTTAAGTAGATTCTTAATCTTATCTTATGAAAAGTAATTAGGGCTCATGAGAAACTTATGTTTCAATTTTGGTCCTGTTTGAACAATGTTGAAGCAATGTTTGCTTATTTTGGACCAAAGTGCAAATTACCCAAGTTGAGGGGTTAAATTGCAAATGTTGCATGGTAAGATGTTCCTCTGATGTTGAGACATCATAAGAATGAATATGATGTAGTGGTATGGTTTTCACAAGCTTGGGCACCAAGATTAAGCTTGTAAAGCAGTGTTGTGCATTAAAACCTAGTTTTGGTGAAAAGTGCAATTTACCCAAAACCTAGGGTTCAATATGCAAAGTACCACTTCAATAAGGTCCCTAATGTTTCTTGGAATCATGTAGAGCAAATAAAATGAGATGGGTGCCTCATTTGAATTAAGTTGGAGGAGAGAGAATCTTGATATTAAAATAATCAAGATTAATGCCTAATTGAAACCCTAATTTGATTTAGGGCAAAAATGAATAAAAATAATTGAAGGGCTTTCAACCAAAATGTTTTGGGTTGATTTCGAATAAGGATGAACGTTCCTTTGCCAAGATAAGGAACGAAAATATCCTAAGTAGGTGAAATTCCACTCACCTTATTATAAGGAAAAGAATTCCCACTCAAAAAGATATATTATTATTATAATGGATTAAGGTGCTTAATTTCTTTTCCATTAATTCTTGGATAATGAAGAGCTTTTACAAAAGTTTGAAGGTGGTTTCGTGATCAAGTAATGAAGGAGGATTAGGGGGAAATTAGTATGGAATTAAAAGAAAATGATTTCATTTTCTCTTTCATAAAAGACACATATACATGTTCTTTATATATACTTATTTCAATAACACATAAGGAACGAACCCTTAGTCTTTTCCTCCTCATTCTTGCTTTGGCCGAACTAGGGAGAGTCCAGGAGCAGGAGAAGGACGAACACCACCTGTTGGTAAGGTTAGATCATCTTCTACCTTGGATTCATGGTGAAAACCCTAAATCAATGCTTGATTCTAGGTTTTCTTCACTCGATTTCCATTTCTAGCCATTCATTTCATCCAAAAGCTCAAGAACGAACCTTGGATAGCTTCTGGAGCTTCATCCACCATTAGATCCACAGAGCTTGAAGCTTGGAGATCAAATTTGAGGCGGGTTTTATAACTCAAACCCTTAAACATTGCTATTGCATCAATTCTCTATGCTTTGTTGATTGATTTCTTCAATTTGATACACTCTTGTTTCTTTGCTGCAATTTCCATCAAGAACGGTTGCTTTTCTTGTTTGTTCGAAGGAAGGGGATGATGACATCATCCTAGATGCTTATCCAAAGAAAATTACCAAGCAAAACCGTTTTGATAGCTACTCTAAATCGTTTTAATTTGATTGGCTATGCGGTTTCAGCAAACCGTTTAAGGGCAAACGGTTTGAAACCGTTTGGGAGCAAACGGTTTCAAGACCGTTTGAGATGGTTGACCAAGCGTTGACCGTTTGGGAATTTTGTTCCTAATTATGTAGGCTGATAACCCTCCAATGTTGAGGGATTAACACCAAAGGAATCGAGAGTTGAAGGCCAATCAATTAGGCAATCGGATTGAATTATGTGCTGATTTTCAACCTGATTAACTTGACCTGGTTGAGCAAACGGTTTCAAGACCGTTTGAGATGGTTGACCAAGCGTTGACCGTTTGGGATTACTGTTCATAATTATGTTTATTAATAACCCTCCAAATTTGAGGGATTAAGTCCAAAGGAATCGTGAGTTGAAGCCTAATCAATTAGGGAAACCTAATTGGATTAAGTGCTGATTTTCAATCTGATTTAATTGAACTTTTTGGGCAAACGGTCTCAAGACCGTTTGAATGCGTTGGCCAAGCATTGAACGTCTGAGATTGTTGTTCATAATGATGTTGATTAATGACCCTCCAAATTTGAGGGGTTAACTCCAAAGGGATTATGAGTTGAAGGCTAATCAATTAGGCAAACCCTAATTGAAAACATTGCTGAAATTCCAATGAGTTAAGTTGAGATTTTGGGTTGATTAGCCCAAACGGTCTCAAGACCGTTTGGGGATCACCCCAAGACCGTTTGGAGGTCTGGGGTCAAGTATAGTTGACCAATTGAAGGTCCAAAGGTACCAAATCATACTGCAACTAAATGCTGATTTGTTGATCAACTCGATAGACCAATCCATGATGATTGTTCACTAAAGTCCAAAGGTTGGATGGGCCAAACGGTCTCAAGACCGTTTGGTGGTCACCCAAGACCGTTTGGAGGTCTAGGGTTGAGTATAGTTCAGTGGTTGAAGGTCTAAAGATATCAAGTTGATCTGTAATAGATTGCTGATTTGGTGAGCACTTCAATGAACCAAACATTAATTGGATTGCTTAGATTTGAGTGATATGATGGGAAAACGGTCTCAAGACCGTTTGGAGGTCATCCAAACGAACTCAAGACCGTTTGGTGGTCACCCAAGACCGTTTGGAGGTCTAGGGTTGAGTATGGTTAGGTGTTTGAAGGTCTAAAGGTACCAAGATGTTAAACAATGTAATGCTAATTTGGTGATCAATCTAATGAACCAAACCCTAATTGGATTGCTTAGATTTGAGTGATATGATGGGAAAACGGTATCAAGACCGTTTGGAGGTCATCCAAACGACCTCAAGACCGTTTGGGGTCAGGTCATACCCAATTTGGATGATGGTTCAATGGTTTCAAAGCAACTAGTCTTACATTGATTAGTGTTGTTGAATCATCGATTCCAAACCCTAATTCAATTGAATCAAACCCTAATTGATGATCAACTGAGGGTTAATTAAGGGTCAAATAAGTTGAAGGTTGACCTATTTAAACTCAATTGAAGTATGGGTATAGGTCCAATTGATGATTGGTTCCATGAATTCAATGATTGAAGGAATCAACATTGAAAACCCTAATTCAATTGGATACCTTATGTCATTGAAGGTCCAATAGATCAAACCTTTTTGAAAACCTAATGTGATTAGGTGGGAGATACCTTTAATGGTACTAGTCATTAATGCATAACAAATGCATGGATCCAATACATGATGTAAACCCTAATTGAGGCCGATTTCATGTATAACCCTATTAAGAGGTTGCCTACATGTGAAATCACTAATTAGGATGAATAGTAAACCCTAATTCATTTGGATACCTTATGTAATGGAGGTCCAATGTGATGATGAATGTACTATTGATCCAATGATGATTAGTAATGGTAATAAATGAAGGTACAAAGGTTGAAACCCTAATAGTACCTAAGTGATTAAGTGCCAATTAAGGGATGAATCCCTAATTGCTTATAGGACCAATGACTTGATACACTATGTTAATCATAGTTGTATGTACTCGACTAAAAAGTTGATATGACCTAATCAAGTTAAGAAGCTGATAGCATGAATTCATACATGAATATGAATCGTGTAGTGTATAAGGGTTATGATCCTTAATCAAAGAGATCATGAAACCCTAAACATGAACATAAACCCTAATTGACAGGGTTATTGAATTCAACCCTAGTTGAGGGTGATTCCATGTGAAACCCTAGTTGAGGGTGATTCCATGTGAAACCCTAGTTGAGGGTGATTCAATGTGAAACCCTAGTTGAGGGTGATTCCAAGTGAAACCCTAATTGAGGGTGCATCCATGTGGAACCCTAATTGTGGGTGATTTCATGAAAAACCCTAATTGGGAATGCATCCCTAATTGCTTATAGGACCAATGACTTGGTACCCTATGTTAATCATAGTTGTATGCATATGATTGAAGGGTTGATGTGACCTAATCAAGTTGAAAGGATCAAATAATAGAATTCATATATATAAATATGATTCATGTGATGGAAATCCTAATCCTAGTAAAGGATTAAGGGTAATACTGATACATGAGATTTGTGATGGAAATCCTAATCCTGGTAAAGGATTAAGGGTAATACTGATACATGAGATGTGTGATGGAAATACTAATCCTGGTAAAGGATTAAGGGTAATACCCTTGAATTATTAATATATTGTTTTTGCAGGGTGATGATAGATAATTGATGTGCTGCTATCATATGTGCTAATCATGCAGGTATCATGAGATGATGAGCATAGCCAGGTATGAGCTATGATGTGTTATTAGTTTGAATTTGTTTATTGGGCCTTGTGTGCCATAATATACCTTGTGCCCGGTAAGAGGTAGCAAGAGAGTTGATGGGCCTCAAGTGCCATGATGGATGCTTGTATAACAAGTATCATGCTTATCTTGGTCAGATGACCTAAAGGTGTTAATTGCTGGAGAATGTGGTAACAATGCTCAGGTGATGAGCTAAGGGTTTAATTACCCAGAATCACATGTTAATGCATTGAAATTGTGAAGGGATGAGAATTCTCAGTGTTGAAATAAGGGATTGAGATCCCAACACCTTGTGAAAAGAGTGTGGCTACGGGCCATGACTCCACAACGATAATGCCAGGCTTTAGTTATATGATCTAAGCCTGAAGAAAGTTAATGCAGTGATAATGATTCTGTAGTTTGAATAGATGTTATACATGTTCTTCATATTCCTTAAAGGATAAATGATATGTTGATTCTATTTTAACTACAATGCTTCTGATATAGAATGATGTTCTAAACTGTTAGACATTTACCTGCTGTCAAATAAATATGATTTCTCTGTTCATATTTATCTTCTTAATTTGCAATAACAATATTTCTGGCGGAGAGTTATATCTCTCGCTGGGGCAATTTTTATAATTGTCTCACCCCCGTGGGAACCACATTTTTAGGTAGACGCGGACGAAGAGATAGGAATCCTTCAGGAGGTGAAGGACAACAACAGCAGCAGCAGGGACAGCAGTGAAGTCTCAGGTGGAGACATTGGCTGTCATGTCATGTTCAGATGTATATAAAGTCCTATGTGTCGTCTCTGTACTCTCAGGTCCTCGAAGTAGTAGTTAGTGATTTCGAGATTTTGGCTTAATGCCTCGAAGGTTTTATACTACCTGTGTATAGTTAAGACAGAGTAGTTAATGTTTGCATTCCTCGAGAAGCAAAGTACATGAGATGTATAAATATGAACCAGGATGTAAAGCTTTACTTTGGTTCTGAATGAAAGGGGTTTTCCTGTGAATGGATCTCTTTGCAAAAAGTTTTAATTTTTAGTGATTTTCGCTAATCCGCTGCTTGATGAACGCTTCCGCATTAGTTAATTATGTTTTTATGAGTTGTATGCTACAATTCTGTTGTTTGAATAGATGTTATACATGTTCTTCCTATTCATTAAAGGATAAGTGACATGTTAATTCTATCAAGTAATAACTGCAATGCTTCTGATATAGAATAATGTTCTAATATGTTAGACAATAAAATATTTGCTGTCAAATAGATATGATTCTCATGTTCATACTCATCTTCTCAAGTTGCAATAATAATGTTTCTGGCGGAGAGTTATATCTCTCGCTGGGGCAATTTTTATAATTGTCTCACCCCCGTGGGAACCACATTTTTTTAGGTGAACACAGACGAGGAGACAGGAATCCTTTAGGAGGTGAAGGACAACATCAGCAGTAGCAGGGACAGCAGTAAAGTCTCAGGTGGAGACATTGACTGTCATGTCATGTTCAGATGTATATAGAAGTCCTATGTGTCGTCTCTGTACTCTCAGGTCCTCGGAGTAGTAGTAGTTAGTGATTTCGAGATTTTAGTATTAGTGCCTCGAGGGTTTTATACTACCTGTGTACAGTTAAGACAGAGTAGTTAATATTTGTATTCCTCGAGAAGCAAAAGTACATGAGATGTATATATATATATGAACCAGGATGTAAAGTTTTACTTTGGTTCTGAATGAAAGAGTTTTCCTATGAATGGATCTCTTTGCAAAATTTTTTAATTTTTAGTGATTTTTGCTAATCCACTTTTAGTGATTGCTTCCGCTTAGTTAATAACGTTTGTCCAATCGACGTTGTTACAATTGTTGTATCAGAGCTCTAGGTTCGCTGAGTCTACAGAGACATAGGACTAAGGTGGTAGAGTTTGTTCTAAGTGTCTTCCAGTTTATCTGATAGTATCTTCTGCTCACATAGGAGAAGAAGAACTTAGAGATGTCTGGAGCACATGAAGAACGTGCTGTTGAGGGAAGAACTGCTGCACCAGGAGGAGGTGCAGGAGATCATGAAAGAGAGGAGCCTGTACTAGAACAGCCCCAGTTCAACCAAGCTGACATGGGGAACCCAACCCTCCAAGCCATGTTTGGGCAGTTTATAGCTGCCATGACTCACATGACAGATAGGATGCAAGTACCTGCACCTAGGGTATCAGCTTACCATGAGGACTATGGAGTCAGCAAGTCTTTTGAGAGACTTCGTCGGGTTGGAGCCATAGATTATGATGGTATATCTGATCCAGCAGATGCTGATTTGTGGCTGAAGGAACTGGAAAAGGCTGTCAGGATCCTTGACATTCCTGAAGCTGAGAAGGTAAGACATGCTGTATACCTCCTAAAAGGAAGTGCTGGTCATTGGTGGATGATAGAAGAAGATAAAAGACCAGGTGAAGAAGTTGGATGGGAGGTTTTCCGACGAGAATTCGTCAGTAGATACTTCCCTAAAACGTATCTAGATGAGAAGATTTCTCAATTTGAGAATATCAAACAAGGACAGATGAACGTTAGCGAGTATGAAGCTAAGTTCATGGAGCTGTTGCGATTTTGTCCGCAAATGGCAGTTAATGATGAGGAAAGAATTCGACGTTTTGAGAAGGGGTTAAACGCTGAATTAACCACTCCTGTGTCTGCTTTAGAAAACAGGGAGAGGTTTTCCACCTTTGTAGAGTCAGTGAGGAGGATAGAGAGATCTAAAATCAAGAAACGACAGACTAGTGGCAATAAAGAGTACACTCAGACTCAAAAACAAAGTTATGAAAGTTTTAAGAAATCGAGATATTCTACTCTGGAAGTATCATCAAGATTCCAAACCCGGACACAATGGATGTCAAGTAGGGATAGGGATCGTAGTAATATTCCAAATAGAGCCTCCAATATAGCATCAACATCGATAACTGGACCTCACAGACCCTATGTTGCACCTAGGATCTGTTATCAATGTAGACAACCGGGACATCTAGTAAAGGATTGTCCAGGCGAGAATTTAATGATGACTCAACCTCAAGGGCAGAGTCAGCAAGGACCACAAAGGAGGCAGTACTCTAGTAACAACAAAGGACGTGGACATACGTCCCAGACAGGTCAGATGAAATAAAATTCATTTTGATATTTCATTCCATGAATTCTATGTGTTAAAGATATGAAAGTAGTTGTTTTTGAGCTTCCTTTGACTAGCCCTATACTCAGTGTTCCTTAAAATGTTTTATAACCTCCTTTATCTGTGTGTTGAAAGATGAGATTTAGAAGTGATGCCTGGAGAAAATCTAGGAAATGGAAATCTTGTGTGTACAATGATATGAAAAGTGAGGAATATGATAGCAAATAAAGTGCATACTACCTAATCTCAATACTTATATACCCTGGCCAGGTATATGATCATTGAAGATAAGGCAAGTATGAAACTCTTAGATTGTTATCTTTTTGATTACTCTGATCAAGTAGTCATTCTGAAACAATATAGAGAGTATAATGAGACAAAAAGGAAAAGCTATGTGAACATTCCCAACTAAAAGGAAAAGCTATGTGAACATTCCCAACTAAAAGGAAAAGCTATGTGAACATTCCCAACAAAAAGGAAAAGCTATGTGAACATTCCCAATTAAAAGGAAAAGCTATGTGAACATTCCCAACTAAAAGGAAAAGCTATGTGAACATTCCCAATTAAAAGGAAAAGCTATGTGAACATTCCCAACCAAAAGGAAAAGCTATGTGAACATTCCCGACAAAAAGGAAAAGCTATGTGAACATTCCCAATTAAAAGGAAAAGCTATGTGAACATTCCCAATTAAAAGGAAAAGCTATGTGAACATTCCCAATAAAAAGGAAGAGCTATGTGAACATTCCCAATTACATAGAGTTTGCTAAGTGAATTATCTATGTTAGATATATATATATATTTTTTCTTTTGATAAGTATTCTTGAGTGATTATTGAAGTATGTTCTTTTATGCTTCTTCCTTTCGATGATATGGACATCATATGTTAGGGGTTTATGCTCTGCATAAACATTGATGAGGTTGATCTAATGAAAGGAGCTTTGTGTGGAATCACAGAGTTCATGATATCCCCATGATATTAAGATGATATGTAGAGACTTGAGGGCATGATTAATGAACAATCTATCCCTTCTTTTCTTGGGATTTCGAGGACGAAATCCTTGTTAGGGGTTTATAATTTGTAACATCCCTGACCTGGGTTATGAATTGACCCTAGATTTTTTTTGCTTAATAAGGTTGAGTAGATTCTTAATCTTATCTTGGGAAAAGTAATTAGGGCTTATGAGAAACATATGTTTCAATTTTGGTCTTGTTTGAACAATGTTGAAACAATGTTTGCTTATTTTGGACCAAAGTGCAAATTACCCAAGTTGAGGGGTTAAATTGCAAATGTTGCATGGTAAGATGTTCCTCTGATGTTGAGACATCATAAGAATGAATATGATGTAGTGGTATAGTTTTCACAAGCTTGGGCACCAAGATTAAGCTTGTAAAGCAGTGTTGTGCATTAAAACCTAGTTTTGGTGAAAAGTGCAATTTACCCAAAACCTAGGGTTCAATATGCAAATTACCACTTCAATAAGGTCCCTAATGTTTCTTGGAATCATGTAGAGCAAATAAAATGAGATGGGTGCCTCATTTGAATTAAGTTGGAGGAGAGAGAATCTTGATATTAAAATAATCAAGATTAATGCCTAATTGAAACCCTAATTTGATTTAGGGCAAAAATGAATAAAAATAATTGAAGGGCTTTCAACCAAAATGTTTTGGGTTGATTTTGAATAAGGATGAACGTTCCTTTGCCAAGATAAGGAACGAAAATATCCTAAGTAGGTGAAATTCCACTCACCTTATTATAAGAAAAAGAAAACCCACTCACATATGGATATTAATATAATAAGCATTAAGGTGCTTAATTTGATTTTCTTTAAATCAAGGATAATGAAGGAGAATTAAAGGCAAAGGAAGGTGCCTCGTCCTTAAGGGATTTGAGGGGGAAGAGGCGGCCATATTTTTGGAATTTAATGCATTTTAATAATGCATTTTCTCTCTCATCAATTTCCTTATAAAAGTGCCTTTTTCAAGCCAAATGAAAGGCTATTTCGGATTTTCTTCTTTCCCTTGCTTGCAAAACCGACCAAGGAGCTAGGGAGGAGCAGGAGGACGCCTCCCAACCTGTTGGTAAGCTCTTGACCTTCGTTTTCCTTGATTTCATGGTGGAAATCAAAAATAAATTATGGATTCCTTCTTATTTCGATCTCCTCTTCAACCCTAGCCAACTTTTGCAATCAAAAGCTTGAGGACGAGCCTAGGGGGAGTTGCTAGAGCTTCATCCACCATTAATGGTGTGAGCTTGGAGCTTTGGAGCTCAATTGGAGGCGGGTTTTATAACTCAAACCCTTAATCATTGCTATTGCATCAATCATCTATGCTTTGTTGATTGATTTCTTCAATTTGATACATACTTGATTCTTTGCTGCAATTTCCATCAAGAACGGTTGCTGTTCTTGGGTGCACGAAGGACGATGATGATGAAATCATCATAAGAAAGTACCTCACCAAATATCTAGGGAGCAAATGATCTCATTGGTTGGGACCAAACGGTTTCACCAAAACCATTTGGTGACCAAACGGTTTGCAAACCGTTTGGTGGCAAACGGTTTCAAAACCGTATGAAAGAGTTGACCAAGCGTGGACCGTTTGGGAATCTCGTTCCTAATTATTTAGGCTAATGACCCTCAAAATTTTAGGGGTTAACTCCAAAGGAATCGTGAGTTGAACCCTAATCAATTAGGGAAACCTAATTGGATTAAGTGCTGATTTTCAACCTAATCAACTTGACCTGCTTGGGAAAACGGTTTCAAGACCGTTTGAGTGCGTTTACCAAGCGTTGACCGTATGAGATTTTTTATCCTAATTATGTTGGCTAATGACTCACCAAGTTTTATGGGTTAACTCCCAAGGAATCGTGAGTTGAAGCCTAATCAATTAGGGAAACCTAATTGGATTAAGTGCTGATTTTCAACCTGATCAACTTTACCTGCTTGGGCAAACGGTTTCAAGACCGTTTGAGTGCGTTGACCAAGCATTGACCGTATGAGATTTTTGTTCATCATGATGTTGGTTAATGACCCTCCAAATTTGAGGGGTTAACTCCAAAGGGATCATGAGTTGAAGGCTAATCAATTAGGAAAACCCTAATTAAAAATAGTGCTGAAATTCCAATAAGTTAAGTTGAGATTTTGGGTTGATTAGCCCAAACGGTCTCAAGACCGTTTGGGGATCACCCAAACGGTCTCAAGACCGTTTGGGGATCACCCCAAGACCGTTTGGAGGTCTGGGGTCAAGTATAGTTGACCAATTGAAGGTCCAAAGGTACCAAATCATACTGCAACTAAATGCTGATTTGTTGATCAACTCGATAGACCAATCCATGATGATTTTTCACTAAAGTCCAAAGGTTGGATGGGCCAAACGGTCTCAAGACCGTTTGGAGCTCATCCAAACGGTCTCAAGACCGTTTGGTGGTCACCCAAGACCGTTTGGAGGTCTAGGGTTGAGTATAGTTCAGTGGTTGAAGGTCTAAAGATATCAAGTTGATCTGCAATAGATTGCTGATTTGGTGAGCACTTCAATGAACCAAACCCTAATTAGATTGCTTGGATTTGAGTGATATGATGGGAAAACGGTCTCAAGACCGTTTGGAGGTCATCCAAACGACCTCAAGACCGTTTGGGGTCAGGTCATACCCCATTTGAATGGTGTTTCAATAGTTATGAAGTAACTAGTTACACATTGATGAATATTGAAGGTTCATTGATTCTAAACCCTAATTCAATTGATTCCAACCCCAATTGATGATCAATTGAGGGTCAATTGAGGGTCAAATCAGTTGAAGGTTGACCTATTAAACTCAATTTAAGTATGGGTGAAGGTCCAATTGATGAATGGTTCCATGAATTCAATGATTGAAGGAATCAACATTAAAAACCCTAATTCAATTGAATCAAACCCTAATTGATGATTAATTGAGGGTCAAATCAGTTGAAGGTTGACCTATTAAACTCAATTGAAGTATGAGGGTAGGTCCAATTAATGATTGGTTCCATGAATCCAATGATTGAAGGAATCAACATTGGAAACCCTAATTCATTTGGATACCTTATGTAATGGAGGTCCAATGTAATTCAATTTTTGAGAATTAAGATGATGAATGTTCTATTGATCCAATGATGATTAGTAATGGTAATAAATGAAGGTACAAAGGTTGAAACCCTAATAGTACCTAAGTGATTAAGTGCCAATTAAGGGATGAATCCCTAATTTCTTATTGGACCAATGACTTGATACACTATGTTAATCATAGTTGTATGTACTCGACTGAAGAGTTGATATGACCTAATCAAGTTAAGAAGCTGATAGCATGAATTCATACATGAATATGAATCATGTTGTGTATAAGGGTTATGATCCTTAATCAAAGAGATCATGAAACCCTAAACATGAACATAAACCCTAATTGACAGGGTTATTGAATTCAACCCTAGTTGAGGGTGATTCCATGTGAAACCCTAGTTGAGGGTGATTCCATGTGAAACCCTAGTTGAGGGTGATTCAATGTGAAACCCTAGTTGAGGGTGATTCCAAGTGAAACCCTAATTGAGGGTGCATCCATGTGGAACCCTAATTGTGGGTGATTTCATGAGAAACCCTAATTGGGAATGCATCTCTAATTGCTTATAGGACCAATGACTTGGTACCCTATGTTAATCATAGTTGTATGCATATGATTGAAGGGTTGATGTGACCTAATCAAGTTGAAAGGATCAAATAATAGAATTCATATATATAAATATGATTCATGTGATGATCCTATGTAGCACGACCGTGGCGACTTTACTCTGCACGACCGTACAGGGTAGCACGGCCGTGGTAGCTTCACTCTGCACGACCGTGGTGGTCTATGATTGACTTAGAGCTGAATTGAAAGTGAACTAACATGGTTGTTTTGTTAATTCTCAACTTAAGGATGAGAGAGATACTCATACCTTGTGATGATAATCATTTAATGATAATTGGTGAGAATAAATAAGTATGATTGAATACTTATGGTATAAATGTTGGCTCCTAGATGTGGGGAGAAATGAACTAGTGTTTGATCATTGATAATATGATCTTGAAAACCTAAATGGTTAATAATGGAAAACCCTATTCTTAATGAAGGGTAATGATATGTGAAAGAAAGCCTAATTGATGGTAAACCCTAACCCTGGTAAGGGAATAGTGGTGTTACCCTGTATTGCATGATGTGTTGTGAACTTGATAAGTCTATTATCATGTGTGACAATCATGCATGTCTCATGAGGTGATGATCATATCCAGGTATGAGTTATGATGTTTATTTGATAAGAATTGATTGGCCATATGTGCCATTATGTTTTTGTTACTTAGAAAGAAGTAACAAGATGAGTTGGGCTTGTAAGCCTTTGTTTTAAGTTGTTACCTAGTGAGAGGTGACAAGATGTGAATGGCCTTGTGCGCCATGTGAATAAAGTTGTTGCCTAGTGAGAGGTGACAAGATGTGAATGGCCTTGTGTGCCATGTGAATAAAGTTGTTGCCTAGTGAGAGGTGACAAGATGTGAATGGTTTTGTGAGCCATGTGTGATGGAAACCCAAATCCTGGTAAAGGATTAAGGGTAATACCCTTAAATTATTAATACATTGTTTTTGTATGGTATTGATAGATAATTGGTGTACTACTATTATATGTGCTAACCATGCAGGTATCATGAGATGATGAGCATAGCCAGGTATGAGCTATGATGTGTTATTAGTTTGAATTTGTTTATTGGGCCTTGTGTGCTATAATATACCTTGTGCCTGGTAAGAGGTGGCAAGAGAGTTAATGTGCATCAAGTGCCATGATGGATGCTTGTGTAGAAAGTATCATACTTACCTTGGTCAAATGACCTAAAGGTGTTAGTTACGTGAGAAAGAGGTAACAGTGCTCAAGTGATGAACAAAGGGTTTGAATACCCATGATTTCATGGTTATGGTATTGAAATTGTGAAAGGATGAGAAAAACCCAGTGGTGAAGTGAGGGATTAAGATCCCAACACTTATGAAAAGAGTATGGTTACAGGCCATGACTCCACATTGATAATGCCAGGCTTTAGATATATGATCTAAGCCTGAAGAAAGTTAATGCAGTGGTAATGATTCTATTGTTTGAATAGATGTTATACATGTTCTTCCTATTCATTAAAGGATAAGTGACATGTTAATTCTATCAAGTAATAACTGCAATGCTTCTGATATAGAATAATGTTCTAATCTGTTAGACATTAAAATATTTGCTGTCAAATAAATATGATTCTCATGTTCATACTCATCTTCTCAAGTTGCAATAATAATGTTTCTGGCGGAGAGTTATATCTCTCGCTGGGGCAATTTTTATAATTGTCTCACCCCCGTGGGAACCACATTTTTTTAGGTGAATGCGGACGAGGAGACAGGAATCCTTTAGGAGGTGAAGGACAACAGCAGCAGTAGCAGGGACAGCAGTAAAGTCTCAGGTGGAGACATTGACTGTCATGTCATGTTCATATGTATATAGAAGTCCTATGTGTCGTCTCTGTACTCTCAGGTCCTCGGAGTAGTAGTAGTTAGTGATTTCGAGATTTTGGTATTAGTGCCTTGAGGGTTTTATACTACCCGTGTACAGTTAAGACAGAGTAGTTAATATTTGTATTCCTCGAGAAGCAAAAGTACATGAGATGTATATATATATGAACCAGGATGTAAAGTTTTACTTTGGTTCTGAATGAAAGAGTTTTCCTATGAATGGATCTCTTTGCAAAAAATTTTAATTTTTAGTGATTTTTGCTAATCCACTTTTAGTGATTGCTTCCGCTTAGTTAATAACGTTTGTCCGATCGACGTTGTTACAGGCGGTGTCTCCTAGCGGTGGTAGCTCCTGGCGCAATGGAAGCGTGGGCATGGGGGTCGGGGTTTGGGGGTGCGGGTGAGGAGAGATTGAGGGGAAGGTCGCTCGTCGGCCAACTTGGGAGACCTGTCCTTTGTTTGGTTTAATGATTGTACGTCTGTACCTACCAGTCTCTGTTGACACCTAGATGGGGAAACCGTGACGATTCTTTGCGAACAGTCGCGACAGATTACGTTCGCCTACCGCATATGTACAAGATTACCTTATATAATCGTAGCGGTAGATGCAGTGTTAGGGAGATTCATTTTTTCCCCTCCCGCGATTCTCCGCTTGATTTTGAATCGCTGCCCAGTCCATCTGCGACTCATTCCCAAGCGATACGGGGCGCCGGGCGTTGATGGGCGGTGCTTCAAGCGTGGGTTATACTTTGTGTGATATTTAATATGTTATTGTGTGTACTTTTATTAGCAGATGATTAAATTTTGTAGTTTTTTTCCTGTGCACTCATTCCATGTCCGCTGTGTCTGTGATCTTTTACTTTTGAAAAGAGTTTAATGTAAAAAAAATCTTTATTGTAACCGACACATTACAAACTCTTAATCCATATAGTATAAAATGAAATGCACTATGTATTTATTTTACTATGTTATTACCGAAATCCCTTCCCATCAATGTAACTCATAAACCTAGGGTCAGCCATAAATTAACCCCGATAAGATTAACTTAGGCTATTAATGGAGAATTGATAAATTGATGAGTCAGACAATAAGAAAAATTCACTTTCAAAGATTTTTTTTGTCTATTCAAGTGGAACATAGTACTTTACTAGAAAAGATTAATATGGATTATGAAAAGGAAAAGAATACGAAGGTACATGACTTTCATGACGAGTCGGACAACAAGAAAAATTCACTTTCAAGACTTTTTTTGTCTTTTCAAGCGAAACGTAGTACTTCACTAGAAAAGATTGATATGAAAAGGATTGATATGGACTAGTTGACAGTTTTGTTTGAATACGGGATTAGAAAATGGGACAGTGGTCATCAGTAAAGATGGAGATAAGAATTCATGACCTCTTCTTCATCTTCTGTTCCTTTTTACCGATATCTTCCTCTTCTGTTCCTTTTTACCGGTATCTTCCCTATGTTCTTATTTCCCCTTGGAAAAAGATATGTGTTGCAACATCTAGCAATTGCAGTGTACCTCCAGCAACAACACCCAACCCATTCAAAGATGGTACTTGTTGCCCATTGCACCCAGGGTCTCACCCCAATTGCTGACTATAGAGATGAGTCAACACAAACAAGGATAACCACTCTAGCAGCACACTGAGAGGAGGTAACGGCCTTGTGGGATAGAGAGCGTCTAGCCTTACACTCCCACATAGACCTCAAAGCATTGAAGATCGCCTTTCCTTTGAAACAAAAGAACACAAGTGACAAGATTATCCTTTTTGTCACGTATTACGTATGGCAGACTAAAAATAGGATTTTTTTGACGAATTTGAATATGGTGTCCGCCCAGGGCTTTGTATGGCATACATTTTTGCTAAGATAGATAGACAGATATACACATACTCTATAAAAGAAATACTAGATTATCAAAAAAATAAAGGTGTAGGATAGAACAGGAAGCACAGACATGTCTGGGGTCGAGTCGGGGGGCTATCCTCCACAAGTGATCGGAGACACGACAGAATGCGTCAAAACATAGCGGAACGCGTCCATAAATTAGAGAAGAGAGGCGGGGCACAAAGTATACAGAGTAGAAGTGGAGGATTGGAGGGCGAGAAGTGACTTAGATACAAATGATAGTGGGCGCAACTCCTCCTCTTGTTGCTGCTTCTGGGGGTTTCAATGCTAATGCCATTGTCACGCTACTACTTCTGGGTTCTGCCGGTTTCAAGGGCGGTGTCTCTTAGTGGCGGCTGCTCCTGGTACACTAGAAGTGTGGGCCTGGGGGCACGGGTGAGGAGAGATTGAGGGGAAGGTCACTCGTCGGGCAACTTGGGAGACCTGTCCTTTGTTTGATTTAGCAACTGTATGTCTGTACCTACCAGTCTCTGCTGATACCTAGATGGGGAAACCGCGACGATTCTTTGCGGACATTCGAGACAGATTACGTTCGCCTACCGCATATGTTCAAGATTACCTTATATAATCATAGCGGCGGCAGATGCAGCGTTAGGGAGATTCGTTTCTTCCCCTCCCGCGATTCTCTACTTGATTTTGAATCGCTTCCTAGTCCATCTGCAACTCGTTTCCAAGCGATACGGGGCGTCGGGCAGTGATGGGCGGTGTTTCGAGCGTGGGTTATACTTTGTGTGATATTTAATAAGTTATTGTGTGTACTTTTATTAGCAGATGATTAAATTTTGTAGTTTTTTTGTTGTGCACTCCTTCCATGTCCGTCATGCCCGTGATCTTTTACTTTTGAAAAGATTTTGACATAAAAAAATCTTTATTGTAACTGACGCATTACAAGCTCTTAATCAATATAGTATAAAACAAAATGCACTAAAACTTGTATTTATTTTACTATGTTATTACCGGAATCCCTTCCCATCAATGTAACTCATAAACCTAGGGTCAGCCATAAATTAACCCCGATAAGATTAACTTAGGCTACTAATGGAGAACTAATAAATTGACGAGTCAGACAACAAACAAAATTCACTTTCAAGGCTTTTTTATCTTTTCAAGCAGAACGTAGTACTTCACTAAAAAAGATTGATATGGACTGCAAAAATGAAAAGAATACGAAGGTACATGACTTTCATGACGAGTCAGACAACAAGCAAAATTCACTTTCCAAGCTTTTTTTAATCTTTTCAAGCGGAATGTAGTTCTTCACTGGAAAAGATTGATATGGACTAGTTGACGGTTTTGTTTGAATACATGATTAGAAAAGGGCAAAAGATTGCAGTAACCTAAGGACTTTCATGATGAAGGAGCTAGTGGAGAATATCTTTTGAAGAACTTGTGTGATGAAAAGGGCCTGCAAATGGAAAATAAGAACAAGGGGCACACTTCATGGGAAGGAGAGAAGATGAGGGTGTGTGGTCGGTGAGGAAGATGTGGTGGCAGAAGGCTTCGAGAGTAATTCTATTCGCAAACATAAGAGAGAGGATGTGATTTTGAAGCCGCAGAGTAGGGGGTAGGCATCGGGAGCGTTGTGTTAGGAAGTCGGGGGCAGGCGTTGAGGCGCTGCATTTTTTGTCCCACATAAATACTTGGAGGTCTCGTGAAACATTAATGTCTGGATGCCTTGGGACTCCAATTATATTTAAAAAAAAATTCTAACATGAGTTTCTTCACTAGGAATTCCCATATTGTGTCACTTAATCCACTCCTCATGACAAACAATTATAGAGAAGATGTATTTTTATGAGTACTACATTTATTTTCTTCTGTTTAGTTGATAATATTAGATGAATCATTTTGAGGTAAGAAGTTATTTAAATAATATGCAACATGATAAGTAGCATCGAGAAAAAAAAAGGTGTGGAGTGCTTATTTGTAAAGTTCCCCTCTAGTTTTTGACATTGATAGAGTATGCACATACTCAACTCATCAACATACAATATATGACTTATATTTGATTTGAATATGATTAGAAGAGTACATGGTGTTTTTACAAACTAGCTTAAATATTTTAATATGACTTCTACTTATAAGAATATTCACTTAAATGGAACAAAACCTAAAATTGATATTTTTGATTGTGCGTGGCGGTATTAGTGCAAGACCTATATTTTTTTGATGGCATGTGTAATTGGTTGGACAAAGGGGTCATATCATCTCAAAATTTAGAATTTTATAAACCAATGGAGTCTTAACATATCAGTAGACCTTAACTAAAAGTAAAACCTCATCGAGGGTAAATAAAGGGTGTTTCAATTCTTAAAACCCTCAAAGGGCGATTCTGGGCCATATTGAAGAACATGATTGTCAAATGAAGGCACATGAGTTCTAAACAAAAGAAAATTGTATATGAATTGAGTTTTCTAATATTCATGAAGATGTGATCAGGTATCAAATAGAAACATGGTACATGAGTTTTGCACCAAAACATATGTTGAGATACCATATGAATTTATTTAGTGAACAATTGATGATAAGTAATTAGCCAGAGGTATATCCTAGTGTATATATCATTTCAATAAGTTATGATGGTCAAACTTCCAAGTATACTAAGTTAAGTGATGATTCTGACTTTTGAGTACATTAGTGGCCACCAAAGTTTAAATTTAATCTCCTTTATGAATATTTAGAGACATCATGATTTATTTGAGGACTCTTGGAAACTTCTTGATTTTTGATGAGATTTAAGTAATCAGGAGTCTAAGCCTAATTGAGATATTATTTTTATGGTCAATATATTCATTTTGGGTTCATTATTATAAGACATCAAACTTAGTTTAACCCATATCGTGTTTTATTTTCCCTATTTGCATGATTTGTTTGAATTAATGATGACATTCTATGAACATGTCATAACCCTAATGGTATAGGATTTATTATTATATGATGGTTTGAATATATATATATATATATATATATATATATATATATATATATATATATATATATATATATATATATATATATATATATCAAGGTTTTTAGTTCCTCATGCATGCATATAAATGAAGTTTGTTTTTCCTTGAATCAAGGATGTTGTTGTGGGTTGGTAGACCTTGAATTTGGTAAGATTGCAGTGAAAGTTGGGTTGAGTAGGTGGGGTTTTAGTCTAAAATCTTTTGTGTACACTAGTACATTTTCGACCTCTAGTGTCACTTTTCTTAACGTTGGTCTATAAAAAAAATTGACACTACACTCCTATGAGTTAGTTATTAAAGTACAAACATCACAATATGTCAACACTTGTCATTTTGAAAAAAAATGGGTACTGCTTTCATTCTAACGTCGATTTCTTGTGAAGGAATCAACTTCACGGACAACCATAAAATGTAATTTCTTAGAAAAAGTTTAATAAAGCATGTCATACTCGGTTGACAAGGAACCAATGATGTAGATAGTGGCGGAGCCAGAAAATCTGGATAGGAGGGGCACCATTAAGATGAATGCTTTAATATCCATACAAGGTAGGGCACCATGGGTAATTTTTACAAAAATCCGTGTCAAATTGGTATCAAATAGTGAGCAACTACAAAATTTGGGTAGGACACTTGCCTACCCAGGCCGAAGTGTGGCTACGCCACCGGATGTAGACCTTCATACAAATTAAATGTTACCTCCAAAAGGACAATGGCATAGGTTTTTGTCTAAAAAAACTGACACTATAACTCACGTACCCCGTAAAAAATTTACCTCTAAAAATCTCGTGGTGTCAAATTCTCATGCAGGAATAGACGATATTGAGTTTTTGCCACAGGCCCCACAAAAGATTATTTCCCTCCAAATAGAGTTATGTCATTTATTTTTGTCTGGTAACCGAGAATATAGGTCTTAGTGTGGTTGGATTTTTTTAAGGAAAAGGAATGCATGACATTAGTTTCTAAATGACAAACTGACATCAGAGTTTTAACCTATGTGGTTAGTTTTTTTCTAAATAAACCAACGACATATTTTTCAGTGTTGGTTTCTTCATATCAAGTGACGACTAAGTGTAACTTAATAGTACCCACAGAAATTTCTTTTCCCCATTCTCGCACGGTACCTAAGCTCTATAGAGATCATTGTGATGTGCTACCATTGTTGCTATTCTATCATCTAAACATCAAAGTTGGCACACTCATGTCCCTCCTATATCCACTATCGTCATTGCCACTTTTCTTTCTCCTCTCTCCATTTCTTCTGCACTTTTTGGGCTGCCAGCCATCTGCGTTGCTTGGACTTCCAACCATCAGTGTTTCTATCACCAGCCATCGGCGTTGCGCTGGTCCCCACTCCATGGGAAATGGTGCTATCAATGATCATTAGTATATGTGACTGACCATTCGGTGCTCCATCCCACCAACTATGGGTACTCCGTTACGCGGCCTCGTTGTCACCTTGTCCACCGACCAACCAACCCAACCACCCTAGCCATTTGACCACTTTGTTCTAGTCAACCGATTCACCCACTAAGGTAGTTTCCTTTTTTTTACTTTTTAGTTGTAATTGTTGATTTATGCATGTATTATGTTTAAGTTATGAAATTATAAAATCTATTTTGTTTTGTTATGAAAATGTGTATATTATGTGTTATGGCATATCACTAAATTCTAGTTGTATATCTAACTAGAGTTAAAAATATGATTAGAAAAATGCACGAATGACTTCTTCTTTGATTTTTTTACTAAATATTGTCTAGCTTGTGTAAATAGAATGTGCCTATCTAAATGTATATTTTTTTACACCTATGATATGAATGATGACACTAGGATCATAAGTATGTGAATGACATACTTGTACATGTACCGCCCATAGTAACAATTATATAAGATCTGCAACATCAATTTTGTACTGACACCTAATTGGGTGACATTACAAGTAAGGACCTTTTGCGTCTATTCTAAGGGTTAGCTAAAAATAACTACACAAAGTCATTGTCAGTTGCTATGAAAACAGACACTGATGACATAGAGTGATATCAACAATAATTATAAGATTATTTTGGGATATAGTCGTTGATTCAAAAGAAAGGAACCGATGCTAGAGATCTGTGTCGTTGGTTCTAAGTAAAGAAATTGACACTAAAGATCAAACCATAGTCTTTGGTTTGTGAAAAAATAACCGATCTTATATGTACTTATCAATTAAAATTTTAACTAATAAGGGTAGTTATGGCTTTAGTTTTTTTATGGAAAACTGACGTAGATATCCATCATTTTTTTTTTATAACACCGACATCGTAGGTATGTTTTTTTTATAGTAAGTATGCAGACCTGTTGTTCTGATATTCAGCATGATGTAGAACCTACAGTTTATTACAGTTGTAGGTTCCATCCTGTCTTCAACTTAACAACAGGCCAGCATACCTGCAAAACCTACAATAACAAGCACATGCAAGAGTCCACATCCACACACATGCATTTTCATTCTCATCAACACTTAATTCCATTCTCTTGCACATACACAATTCAAAAAAACACACATGTGATTCCATTCTTCACTTTTGTTCTCATCACATGTACAAATGTAATTCTGATTGTGTTCATTCCTCTTCTCATTCATTCACACACATATACATATATATGTGCCAGTAATTCACTTATGTCAAAGGTAGAGTTGTGAAAAGTCATAAGCATCACATGTATATATAAATAATGATATCAAAGTTTATAAAACACATATATTATCCCAATCAAATACAAAGTTAACTTCTTTAACGAAGGATTGTGCCCACTCTTCTCATATCTCATATAGCTCTTGTTTTGTATAGGGATATGTAGTGTCAATCAGCTGCAAAGAGAATGACATAATCCAAAAGTTTGATTTGATTTTTTATATTATCAAATGAGACTATTTACTTATGATTCAAGATTACATAGATTACCTTTTACATACAATGGATGTGTGTTCCACCTATCTGACAATCAGGTCCATATACCACATCATGTAGTATCCACATACTTAATTAATATTTTGTATAGGGCACTCTAAATATGGAGTTATGTGACATGTTAATAAATATAAGTAAACATAGTTTGTATATTTATGTATTGGAGTCAGAAAACTACCTAAACATTCTTTCAAGTTTATAATTTTTTTCAACTATCTTTCCTTTAGCCAGTTTGAATGCTTTTATACCCCTATAAGTTAAAGTAACACATTTATTTGAATTAGTAAATAGTCATGTAATGATGTGGTCATTAACATATATTGACAGACAAAAAAAATACTTGTGCTACTAATGCCCTTTTAATTGTGTGCCCCACATTCCCTATTTTGCTACCTGAAGGATCTAGATAATCTGTAGATAGAGTCTCAGGGACAAAAATTAACAACTCTCAATGCTTATTACTAAGTAAAAAGTAGGAAAACAAAATAAAACTCAAATTTCACAATGAAATGTAATTCATTAGTTAAAATTCTAAGCAATATGTCCAAAACTTAACATTGAAATAAGTTATATAATCACATTCTTTCTCGTAGTACCCAAATATTTAATTGCAGAGCAGTAATCACTAACATATGTTGAGTATTTTCCTATGTAGATAATCAATGATGGAACTAGAAATTACACATTGGTTAATGTGAACTGTCTGCATGTTGTATATAAGTAGCTGCAAAACATATATGTATGGATTAATATATAAGAAAACAAATCAACATATATTTTCACATATATAAAATGAACTATTTATCCATAATATTTCACCATATCTAAAGTTCTATCATGATTTTATTCAATCAATCATAAGCAAAGATCTCCATAATATTTTCCAAAAGATAGTCAACACTGTCGTTGACCTGTCCATGGCACTGAGTCACGTGGAAATGGAGGACCGAAGGAGGGAGATGACCAAGTGTGGAAGGATGCTTCTTCCCTCGGCTCGTCCATTGCAAGGAAGGGGTACTGATGTGTTTTCACAGATTACCATGGGCCTAGACTCGCGGAAGCAAACTGCCAGGTGGCGTGCAACCACTGGTCCAGTCGGGATCAACGTGGACCCAAGGAGCCCGAGGTAAGCACTGGCATGGCACTTTGTAATTGGTCCATAACCGTTTTAATTGTGAAAATTCTAGAAATAAATTGGTAACTCAGAATAAGACATGTTATATATGAAAATTGATCATAAAAATCCATAGAATTCAATAAAAATAGTTTTAGAGCCTGAATCGGGTCATAGTTCGAAAAGTGGTTAAATTTTCTAACCTTAATGCTTTATAACTAAGAAAAACCCTAATTTGATATTCTATGAAATTGGGAATATTAATATGGATAATATATGATTAAATTAACCTATTGTTAATAAAAATAGGTTTGATGTCTAATTAGATGATCCATATCTCAATACCCTAATTTAGGGGTTGATATGTTAATGTGCATTAATGAGTTTAGAAACCCTAATCTATGTGTTAATGGTTGTTAATGAGATAAAATTCAAAATCCTTTATATAAAAGTGATACTAGGATGATCCTAATCCTATTAGATGATAAGAAGGCGTAACATGATATTTAGGGTTTTGCACCTAGATCTGTTATTTTAGGGTTTTGTGGTTATAATAGAGAAAAAATGTAAATAGACCTAAGGGAATCCTAATGAAACCCTAATTCAAATTAGAAACCCTAGAAAGTAATCCCAAGTCAATTAAGTGAGTTCTTGATGAGTATGTAGTAAATAGGTTGTACATGCTTCTTAGGGTTATGTTCTTTTATGTGAATGGCTTGCTTGCTTGGTTGGACTACCTGATTTATTGGACTGTGCTTATTTCTTGTGAAATCTCCAAATCAGGTGTGTGGTTAATTATGAGTACACACTTTAGTTTCTCGGCGTTTTCCTGATGTTTTATCGATTGCATGGAAATTAACTATTTGTATGCTTTTATTTCTACAATCTTTAAAGTGAATATGATTATCACAACTTAAGTATATATGTGACTGTCTCGAACCTACATACCATCTCTGGATGTATGATGCAATCCTAAGCCCCGGAGGGAAGGCCTGAAGTGGTCAAGCCCCAGAGGGAAGACCACTGAGCACCCAGATAGGTGACCCCATGTACCAAGCTCAGGATGGAGAAGGTAGCCTTAAGTCCCTTGCAAGGACTAAACCCTAAGAGAGGGTATCCCAGAGGATGAGTAAAAGCAGTTGGGAAGTCTCATTGAAAATGTAATGTTGCATTGTTAACAAGTACTTGATATGATTAGTTTGTTAAAGCTTATGTGTACTATTTTGTTTGTCCCCACATACCAGTATATTCACTTATACTGACCGAAGTTTTGTTTATCGACATTTTAGGATTATCTGAAATCGGACAAATAATAAAGTGGAACTTGTGAAGATTAAAGTTAATTCATAAAGGAGGATTTAGATAGTTAGAATTCTATTGAGGGTAGAAGTTTTAATTTCCTATATTTTAAAGGTATGTGAAAAGTAATTATTATTCCAATTTTAAGTTTAGTTTCTAGTAGAATTTATTAATTATATTTTGTTATTTGCAAAACCATTGATCCTATTTTTGGGATAATGCCTCTGACTTCTTGGTCTTCCGTAATTAGGGGTTACTGAGAAGTGGGGTCGTTACAATTGGTATCAGATTGATGGTTTTCCATATGATCTATAATAATTATTAAATTTTACAAACTCTTTAGAACCCAAGGGAGTTATTAGAGGATTTTCCAATGATGGAGGTGTCTAGAAAAGGATCAAAATTTGGGGGCTAGCAAGATTTTCCTCTACCCCACTAGTCAGTCTACTAGGACTCCCGGATATTTTGTGACTACCTGGCCGAAATCAGAGGTTTTGACTCAAAGTAAGAAACCTCTAGGACTCTCTCATCTCTCTTCTTCCCTTCTCAACCCTAATTCCAAGTATAACTCTAAGTTCTTAGGGTTTCTCTCTCTCCACACCCCTCCTATGTTTGGGATAAGTGTAATAAGGATTAAGGAATCCTCCACCAAATAATGAAAAGCATGTAAACAAGATGTCATGGACATAAGTTTTAATAGTTTAAGTGTAAACTAAAAATTAGTTACATGCTTAAGGTTGCATGGCGTGTGTTGTCGTGACCTCAGGAGAGCTCTGAGGTTAGACCTTCTTGTAGGAGGATGAGGAGAGTTAGTCTTAGAGGAAGAAGCCTCCAGGAAGAGAAGAGATTTGATGCATCCTCTGAGGACGATGCTAACCCTAAACCTAAGTGGAAGTTAGAGAAAGAGATGACAAGATGATTTGGATATGTTAGTCTTCTATGCCTTCAAGTACGTGGGTTAGACATACATGCTTTACGTATAGGTTTTGGGTACCCATGAGAAGCATGAGCTATGGGTGGTTGTGTGACCCTACTGCCTTTTGGGTGACCTGACCTTGTATGGGTCGTACCTGTTAGGGTGAGTGATAGATCCCTCATTGAGAAGGTTAGTGGTGACCATATAGGAACCATATATATATATACACACACACACACACACACACACACACACACACACACATATATATATATATATATATATATATATATATATATGAGTAGGAAAGAGGCACATACCTACATAGAAGAGAGTGGTAGTAAGGCTGGCAGCAGGTGTTAGACCTAAGCCAGATGGGTTATAAATGATGTTTATGAGATGCGCATGCAAAGCTTTGGATAATCTTGGTCGGACATAGGTTTTGGATCATACGTTTCACCCAGGTAGGTGTAGACATGTATCTTTAAGAGCTTGACCCATCTTTTGAGAGGGTACCTCCAATGGTAGGACCAGATGTAGGGTTAGATCTAGAGGAAGAGCAAGACCCGGTGAAGAAGGATGGAAACCTAGACTCTGTGACATGAGGAATCATGAGAAGTTGGGTATGGTATGACCTGGTTTAGACGACCCTGAGTGGATAGATGTGGTTGCCTCATGCATGATCCTTGGAGGCTTGTTGTACCTTGGATGTTTTTAGAGGAACCAAACCCTAGAAAGGAGTTAGAGGCTTCATGAACGAACATACAGATGATATGAGTACCTACCTTTTAGGTGTAGGAAGGAGAGTTCCTTAGACCCTGAAGAGGTATGGTAACAAGTTGTGAGGCCTCACACCCAGTTGGTTTTCCTAGTGTATGACTCTAAAGGTTGTTCATGTGGAAGAGTGTTAGGATGTGTATGCTCTACCTGGTATAAGTTCGGTTCATGGTTGAGCAAATGAGCATGCAGTTAGACAGCTGATGCATAAGAGGTGAACCTGTGGTTCCTAGACCTAAGAGGGGAAGTAGTAGTACTCAGTGCACATGATGCTCACGAGGCTGATTGAGTTCATAGTATTTGAGTATGGCACCCCCTCATGTGTTAGAGCAAAAGGAAACCCCACTCAAACTGAGATATATGTTGATGAACAACTCACACAAGTTGGTGACATATGTATGTATGATATTGGTCCAATGTTGAGGATAATGAACATGTATGACATACCAAGGAACTTAGCATGGCTTAGTAGGTTGTCTTCTTGCTAGCTACGTCCATAAGTAGCATGATAGGAGCTATGTGTATACATGATGCTACAAGCTTTGGATGCAAGGACGTTTTGTGAACTCTGTTGTTGTCAAGAATTAGTTTTCTCCTTTTCTGGGAAGGGACCCTTCATGTAGGGTGAGTATCAATTTTTTTTTAGGTTTGAGGTAACCTAAAGAGGTCTCTCATAGGAGCTTTATGAGCTAAGTGTAAGAGCACATAGTATGATCATGAATCTATAGACTCATATGTGACCACCTCTCAGGGGCATGAGGATATGTTGCCATGGAGGGGCCAGACTGAGTTAGGTAGGTCTCCATGATTCCTATGAGGGATGCAAAACTAACCATGTATGCCCAGAGAGAGGATGGAGATTCAGGTGAGGATTCAAGGATGAGATGTGCTTGAGTATCAACACAGGAGCCATGAGCTAGAGTAGAATCCTAAGTCAACCCTAAGGTTAAGTAGGGATAAGACTGATGGGAGTACGAGTTTTTTGTTCCCTGAATGCACAAGACCATAGGGTCGGGAGGTAATAACTACCTTTGACCGAGGCCCATGGGCTATGAGGTTGGCCACCTTCATGAGTTCATGGGGCCTAATGGGTAAATGTGAGAGGCACTCCCTAGATGCATAAGGGTCGGATCAGCCCAAAAGTACCATCATCCTAGAGACCTTGAGGTAATGACTAAGGATTGTACATAAGAGAGATGTTAAGATCCATAGGTGATGGGAAAAGTGTTCCCATGGATGTAGACCCATTATGGAGATGTTAATGGTGAGGAGTCATGTGAAGTATGTTTCAACTTAGATTGGAAAGAGTGATGGCGATGTGTGATGCACCATCTCTACTCTTGGAAGGGGATGGACTGTATATTTGGACTGCAACCAAATGCTTATTTCCTCTCATTATGGGTGTGAGAGATAGGACAAAATGCATGCCATATACTAAGGATAAAAGTGATAAGAGTTGAAACCTTTCTATGATGGTTGGGGATAGAGGAAGTACCACATCCTTTTGGAAGAATATTGGAAAGATGGTATGCAAGCATATATGAACTAAGGTAATCATCATATGAGGACATTCTTATCAAGAGAAGTATGGAATATATGAGTTATAAGTTTGGGTTTGATAATCGAAATGATGCGCTTGAAGTTTTCTTAACTCAGTTAGACCTAAACTTGAGAGGAGGATGATGATTGGAGTATATGAGGGTTTACGACTTCATCATCACCTAGCACATAAGGAAATTAATGTGGTAACATATACTCTTAGTCGAACCACAACTCAGGTATACATTTGTCTTGTTTATCCAGTAGAGAGACTGGAAGAGGTTGCTAGGTGAACCCTAAGTTAGTTAGAAGATGAAACATGTATGGCTAACACCCAGATAAAACTAGACCTATTGGTCAAGTTGGTGATTACTTAGTTAACTAGCCTAGATATTGATGAGATAAAAGGATGGTTGTAAGAACCTCAGATACACCTCTTGGGAAAAGAAGGTGGTGAAACCCACTACTCGAGTGTTTTAGGGTTTCCGCAGAAGTCATCTTTGAGGAATCATGTCATGAAAGGAGCTCATGATTTTAAGAATATCATACACCGTGGTACTACCAAGATGGTTAAGGTTTGTAGTAGTACCTTGAAGACCTGAGAAGAAGAAGGATATAGTGTTACACATGCTTAGTTGCCATACATTCCAGAGGGTGAAGGCCAAACACCAGTAACCCAGTGAGTTGCTACATATAATGAGGAGTTCCCGAGAGAGAATGGGAGCAGATCACCATGGATATTGTGGTAGGTCTCCCCTGGACCAAGAGAGATCATGAAGCAATATGGGTTATGGTAGATCACCTTACCAAGTTGACCTAATCCCTTGCCTAAGAGAGAGAGAGCACTGTCAGTGTGACAGATCTGATTGAGCTACATATATACATATATGAGAGAGTGATAGTTAGACTACACCATGATCTAAGTTCAATATTTTGAGCATGACCTCAAGTTCACTTCCATGTGGTGGAAGTAGGTGCATGAAGAACTGGATGCTAGATTGAAGTTGAGTACAACTTATCAAACTGACTGATGGACAATCAGGGTGATACATGGGAGCATATCCTACCCCTAGTAGAATTCTCTTGTGATGATAGCCACCACAGCTAGCATCGGGATGTAAGAAGCTATGTAAGGGAGGCTGTGTCAGTCACCGTCATTAGGATGATGCCGGCGAGAGGACCTTGTGAAGGTCAGAGGGACCACAATGTGTGCAGGTGAAGTCACTTTGATCGAGCAATGGCTAAGTAAGCTCATGGGGAACAAGAGTCATGAGTTGATGTGAAGCAGACTGACATGCAGTTCACTGTGGGTGAACATGTGTTATGAAAACCCGATCCCTCTGAGCTATAGCAGAGAAAGTTAACTCCCTGATACATAGGTCCATTTGAGATGGATTGGTGGAGTTGCTTATGTTTAACATTACCCCTCAGGATAATATGATGTATGATGTGTTCCATGTGTCTAATCTAGAGCACTATGTGATGTACCCGAGCCATGTGCTGAGCACTGAACCTGAGTCACCTACGACGGTACAAGATACCAAGGTGAGAGAAAACTCAAATGTAAGAACATAAGATGATAAAGGTTCTTTGGAAGTACTATGGAGAGGATGAAGCCACATGGGAGCCAATGATGGACATGAGAAAGTCTTATCCTGATTGTTTTATGTTTGGTAGAATTTTAAGGGCAAAATTCCTATAAGAGGGGAAGGATGTTACAACCCCAATTTTTGGGTTCATATAGTTGGAAATGCAATTTCCCCAATAAATGTGTGATTATGGGAATTGTATGATTTATGTGTATTTAATGGATTTCCTATGCAATATTTCCTTTGTGCATGTGATTTCATGGATCATAATATGTTAATGAGTCCAATATGATTAAAAGAAAAAGAAGAAATCAAATAATGCATGATTAAGAAGTAAATTTGAGATAATGAGGAAAAGATAAGAAATATGTATAAATATGGATAGTGGAATAATCATAAATGAAATTTTGATTCCACATGGTTTATAATGGTAAAAGGAATCCAGATAAAGAATATAAAAGAGTAAGAGAGAGAAAGTATGTATAAATATGCCTTTTTTAAGTAATAACTTGCATATGAAGAAAAGTCTCTCATACTTTCGAGTTTGAGTCCCTAACTTGGTACACAAGTAGATTTAGTCATCATGGACTTTCCCCAAAAATTTGGGATTAAATGGATAAGCGGTTTAAGAGATATGATATTTGTAAAATTTCCTAAAGTGAAGAGGATGACATTTAATGTCACGATTTCTGATTCAAATAGGATTATATTTAAAGTTGAGGCACGTGATGGAGACTGTTTGATCAAAATCGAATGGTTGCCCTTTTTTATTCTACCTCACGACATGTCAGGAAGACCCATGTGAATAGGACTAAGAGACTAACTCGTACGATCCTATGTCTCTCCTCTCCACTCATCGGTCTTTTTCTTCGCTGCTAAGATCGGGAGAAGGAGGCGAGTTTGGCAAGGCATGGAACTACCATTGTTGTGTTGTATGCAGAAAGTACCCAAATCCTAGTTCATTTGGGATACATAGGTTTGACAGGGCAACCATCTGGACCGCCTCCCATAACTATATAAGGACCCCCATCCCCATAGAAACACAGAGCCCCTGTTAATTTCTCAAGAACTACCAAGAACTCCCTCCAACTTGCCGCTTTCTTCTTCCCACAACCCTGAGTTCCTCTAGGTAATTCAAGACAATTCTGACCAATTCCAAGAGATGGGAGGCCGGAGGCATGATCACGGAGGGAACAAAGTACTTAGGAAAGGATGCGGAGGCCCCGAATGCCCCACCCGAGAGGGCTACGACGACCCTATTACAGGTCGATGAGCAACATGTGGAGGAGTCACCTCCTTCCACTGCGAGCCTCGCGTAGGTTCTCTCTAGGTTCGGCAAGAGCAGGTGAAGGCAGAACTGATGAGACATGGGTCGGTTTAAGAGTACACAAGATAGTCAACACTGTCGTTGACCTATCCATGGTGCTGAGTCGCGTGGAAACGGAGGACCGAAGGAGGGAGATGACCAAGCGTGGAAGGACGCTTCTGCCCTCAGCTCGTCCATTGCAAGGAAAGGGTACTGATGGGTTTTCACATATTACCATGAGCCTAGACTCAAAGAAGCGAACCGCTAGGTGGCACACAGCCACTGGTCCAGCCGAGATCAGCGTGGACCCAAGGAGCCAGAGGTAAGCACTGACGTGGTGCCTTGTAATTGGTCCATAACCGTTTTAATTGTGAAAATTCTAGAAATAAATCGATAACTCGGAATAAGACATGTTATATATGAAAATTGATAAAAAAATCTATGGAATTCGATAAAAGTAGTTTTAGAGCTTGAGTCTAATCATAGTTTTAAAAGTGGTTAAAGTTGCTAACCTTAATGCTTTATAACTAAGAAAAACCCTAATTTGATGTTCTATGAAATTGGGAATATTAATATGGATAATATATGATCAAATTAACCTATTATTAATAAAAATACGTTTTGATGTCTAATTAGATGATCCATATGCTCAATAGCCTAATTTAGGGTTTGATATGTTAATATGCATTAATGGGCTTAGAAACCCTAATCTAGGTGTTAATGGTTGTTAATGAGATAAACTTCAAAATCCTTTGTATAAAAGTGATACTAGGATGATCATAAGCCTATTAGATGATAAGAAGGTGTAATGTGATATTTAGGGTTTTGCACCTAGATTTGTTGTTTTAGGGTTTTGTGGTTATAATAGAGAAAATTTGTAAATAGACCTAAGGGAACCCTAATGGAACCATAATTCAGATTAGAAATCCTAGAAAGTAATCCCAAGTCAATTAAGTGAGTTCTTAATGAGTATGTAGTAAATAGGTTGTACGTGCTTTTCAGGATTCTGTTCTTCTGTGTGAATGGCTTGCTTGCTTGGTTGGACTACCTGATTTATTGGACTGTGCTTATTTCTTGTGAAATCTCCAAATCAGGTATGTGGTTAATTATGAGTACACGCTATAGTTTCTCGGCATTTTCCCGATGTTTTATCGATTGCATGGAAATAAACTATTTGTATGCTTTTATTTCTATAATTTTTAAAGTGAATATGATTATCACAACTTAAGTATATATGTGACTGTCTCGAACCTACATACCATCTCTGGATGTATGATGCAAGACCAAACCCCAGAGGGAAGGTCTGAAGTGGTCAATCCCTAGAGGGAAGACCACTGGGCACCCAGAGAGGTGACCCCAGGTACCAAGCTCAGGATGGAGAAGGTAGCCTTAAGTCCCTTGCAAGGACTAAACCCTAAGAGAGGGTATCCCACATGATGAGTAAAAGCGGTTGGGAAGTCATATTGAAAACGTAATTTTGCATCGTTAACAACTACTTGATATGATTAGGTTGTTAAAGCTTATGTGCAATGTTTTGTTTGTCCCCACATACCAGTATATTCACTTATACTGACCGATGTTTCATTTGTCAGCGTTTTATGATTATTTGAAATTGGACAAACAGTAAAGTGGAACTTGTGAAGATTAAAGTTAATTCGTAAAGGATGATTTAGATAGTTATAATTCTACTGAGGGTAGAATTTCCAATTTCCTATATTTGAAAGGTATGTGAAAGTAATTTTTATTCCAGTTTTAAGTTTAGTTTCTAGTAGAATTTATTAATTATTTTTTATTATTTGGAAACCATTTATCCTATTTTTGGGATAACGCCTCTCACTTCTTGGTCTTCCTTAATTGGGGGTTACCAGGAAGCGTGGTCATTATAGAGTACGAAGGGGGAGCGACACAGGTGAGACAGTGAGCCCCAATGGGCCAGGTTGGTGCAAGTCGAGGGCCAGAGTCCCAGGTCCCTGTCGCATGGCCCCAAGTCCATGGTCCATGTGCTGGTAATTGTGCCCTCTTTTGTTAGTATTTGTGATTATTATTATAGATATTAAAATGACGATACTCCTTCATATTTTGGGAAAAACACATTAAATTATATACCAAATCCATTATCTTAAAATGATCTACCCAATGAACTTACTTGTGAACCACGAATCCTCTTCAATTTTTTCCTATTTTACTAAATATATGAGTGTTGACCATGATTGACCTTCTCAATGCATGATCAAGTTAGATTTTTTTTTTATCTTTATTGTTCAAACCACTTACTTCTTCTTAAATTAGTAACTTATAAGTTCTTTTGAACATGTTTAAACCCTTAATCATCCCCTTTCGCTATTGTTGTTTCATATGACACCTAATGTATGAATGAGACTCATTTATGATGATGTGTGATGGACTTTGAACCAATGAGCCCCTTGACTTATTTGATGCATCCAACCGTAGTGGAATATTATGATCTGTTGTGACCTAAATGGCTAAGGACAACCCATTTTAGGTTATATGATGCATGTGGACCTATTTCACCATTAATTGACCTCTTACATGACATATGTGACATGATCTATGCTCTAATTTTCCATTCCTTGATTTAGATCTTTCTCTTATCTCTTCCCCTCTCAAACCTGGGATGATTTAATCTTTATGATCCCCTTTGATATGGATGTCCCACATAGGTAAAATGTTGGACCTTGATGACATAGGTATTATGTGTTGGATTTTGGAATGCATATTGCTAATGTTGAATCTTGTGAATGCAAACTTCAATAACTTCCACATATCTTTGGATAATCTTCTTATATCACTAATTTGCTGACCTAAACCATTTTTATGGTCGGTCCTCATGTCTTGATGAATTTTGATCATGTTTACTCTATCATGAGTTCTTTGACCTTAAAAGGTACCAAAATGACATAAAATAGTGTGATAATCATATAAAGTGAATGGAACATTCCTTCATGAATACTTCTAAATCACTAAAAGATCATTAACGTGCAATTCACTAAATAAAATCCTAACTTGGAAAAAACCCTAAAATGAAATTAGTTAGGGTTAATGATGAGAATATAATACATGTGTGAAATCTTGTTCTTGATTAGATGTTTCCTGAGATATAGATGGTCAAGGATAGGTTATGAAATATCTGAATTAGGTATGGGTTTTAATGATTATATTCGTAAGGCATAATTGCTGAATTGTGATACATATGTATGATTGTTCTCTTGCTCAAATATTACCATGCAATATTCTAGTATTGTACTTGATGTATGTCTCCGTTGGATATATAAAGGGCTCTGTGTTGGATTAGAGGGCTTTAGAAGGGGTGAATAGAGCTTCAAAACTTGTACAAACTAGTTAGACCTTTAATTTACTTCAACTAGGCATAATTGCAAATAGTCAATTTGATGGCAATCTAAACATGCATAGCAAGGATGAGAGAAATGGAAAGCAACCAACTGGACAAGATGTTTTAGAGTGGTTCCACTCTCCAAACTAGGAGAGAGTTAGTCCACTACCTAGAGAGGTAAAACTCTAGGATTTCTTAAGCTTATCTACTTCTTATGTTCACTTATAAGAGTTACAACAAATGACCTTCCTTTTCTGGGACAAGGATACACAACTTCCCTTTAAGGTCAAGGGAGACAACAACCTTACAATCAAGGTCTTACCTATACAAGATCTAGTTTTCTACCTCACCAAGGTCTTACATACTCTTGCAATCAGATGGATGCCTTCACCAAGGTCCTCCCCTTCATGCAATGAGTCTTCGGCCTTGAGACTTTACCCACTCAACTCCTTGGATCTTCCGCCTTGATCTTCTCCTTCACTCGGAGTAGCTTTGAGCACCTTCTTTTCCAACTGAAGAAGCCTACTCCTTCTCTTTCTTTTAGAGAAGCATTAACCAATCAAGAGCTTTTGAGAAAGGGATGAGAATGAAGAAGCTTGAGAGCTTTACAAGCATACAAATGGGCATCTCTCTTCACACATGACCTATCTAACTTAGAATGATGAATTGAGTTGTAATCAAGAGAGAGAAAGGGGCTCAAGTGGATGAATAGCACTCAACTATAGCAAGGACCTTGAATAGCATGAAAGAGCAACCTTGGAATGAACTCCAAGAGGTCCTATTTATAGTTGGGGTGTCTAATAGAGTGGGGGAACACTTGTAAATGTTTACTAGATATTTAGAGGGCTGTAAACAAATATCATTTTGAGTTTTGCACCCCTCCAATGGTTAGAATCACTTTCTACATTCTCCGTATAGTGCATTTGGTCGAGTTTCAATAAAGATAACTCAACCGATCACATTATGCGACAAAGCCAATTTAAACCATCGTTCGAGTTTATACTAAGGTAACTCAAATGATCCACTTAAATTGAGTTTGTTCCGTAGAGAGATCGGTCAAGTTATGTGAAAATGAAACTCGACCGATCAACATTCATTCTCAAAATCCATTAAGGACCAATCGAGCTTGTAACTCGACTAATGAACAATCTGTAATGAATTTTACCAAATGAAATTGAAGTGATCAAACATTGGAATTAAGTGTCACTAATTTTCCCCCATATTAGTTATAAGTCATATCATTCATACAAATGATAACAAAAATGTTCTAAGGTGATTTGGAGTGTTTTCCCAAATTGCACATTTGTATTGCTTTTGACTTGAACTAAACCAAGCTAGGGCTTGAGCGATTTGATCCTTTTCATGTACCTAATGCCTAAAATCAATCTCTAACAAACATATTAGATACATATGAATTGAATGGTTAAGTCATTATCAAAATATGAAAAATGTATAACACTTAGGTCAACATTCTCCCCATTTTTGACAATGACAAACCATTCCTTAACATATTGAAAAGGATATGAAATTTAAACATTTACCTTTAAGATAGAATGTGAAAGTTGAACCTTTTACCTTGTGATTAGAAAGGGGATACATGATTGAACAATGTGAATTTATCCCCCTCAATTCATGCTTACCTAAACTAGCATGGTTAGTCTATCCACAAATAACCATAGCATCTATACATACTATATGGTACTCTTACAAGTCATATGATAAACAGTTAATAGACAAGATAAGGATCATATAAGAATTAAAGAAATATGGTTGAGAGCACTTCTCCCCCTTTGTCATCTCAAAGAGGCAAGGAGGTAGAAGAACTAAAAACATGTCCTCTCCAAAAACACAAGCTAAAGCAATCAACCATGTATAGCACACATCAAATAGAGACGAGGTAAAGAGAAACAAGCAATCCAATGTCATAATCAAAACATGGAATAACATACCACAAATGCATAATATATAGGTCAACCAAAGAGTTAAGGTATATATGATTAAGATTACAACACTAGAGCATGCCCTCACAACTAGAGCCATAAACCAATGATAAAACAACAACATGGTAAAATAGTGCCTCTCAGATACACTATCTAAATGTCTTAATACATAAGAGTCTAAAAAGATATGTATCATTAGCATCTAGAGACTAAGAAACTAAGACATCTAAGCTATAACTAAGCTATCTATGTCAACAACATCATCATATGCATCATCATCGTCAGCCTCGGGCTCATAGTCCTCATTCCATATGAAGGTGTAGCAGAGACAACAACACAACTCTCATCACCAGAGGCACCAACAAAGCCGTCAGAACCAACATTGGATCCATCATCTTCAGTGGCCTCCTCATCAACTTGGTTGGGCATCTCCTCATCGGGAGAAGTACCAAAATCGCAGACGGGCCACAAGGCATTTTGCTCATCCTAAGACATGCCAAGAACATGTAACTCATGTGCCTAAGGGAAGGTGGGAGAAGAGGTGTCAAGGCTGGCAAGTAGGGTAGCAAGAGGGCAAGCAGGCAAGGCTAGTGGAGGAAGCACTCTAGGGGCAGGGGCAGGTCCACCATCAACAACAAAAGAGGTAGCAGAAGCAGTACGTGGTGGGGCTGGGTAGAAGTGACTATATGCACAGGAAGCATAGTCACCGCCTGGGTATGGCTAGTAGGCAGGGTGGGGATGGTTGTAAGACAAGTTCATGGTATACATGATCTGGCACAAGTCCTGGTGGAGGTGGTCCTGGACCTGAAGGTTGTACGCATGCTGCTGCATCATATATCCCATAAGGATTTCATTTGACACATTGAGGGAGGCAGGGTTAGGTCGAGGTGGTGGAGGAGGTGGAGGTTCCTGGATGAATGTAGAGATGGAGGCTCCAGCTGTAGTGGAAGAGGTAGGCAGGAAGGTCTTCTTGATCACGATTTCACTAATGCAAACTCCTTTCTGACTAATTTTTTAATTGAGATCACGGAAAAGAGATTTCTTGGTAGTAAAAGAAAACAAGCCACAAATAAAGACAGGGTAGGGTGGGTGGGTACCACATGTGTTCTTCTCAGAGTCAAAATAGGTCATGTGATGTAGGATATATCGATACCATTTGACTCCAATGTTCTTCAACAAACAATACATGATTTTCAACAGTGTTTTCTGCAATGTTCGTTTGATTTTTCTTTGGGTGGACATTATAGTTAATGATTAATGCAAGCATCCCATTTTTGAGATTGAGGGAAGAGGATGGCAAGGTCGACTTCCTCTTATAGGGTACCTGAGCCTTCTTCAAGAACTTGTGGATGCCAGGAAGAGTAAGATTGAAGTGCTTGTAGAAAGCCTCAGGGTTCAAAAGGTCAAAATAGTCAGGATAATCCTTTCTCCATGAGTCAGTGACCTCTATTCCATTGAAAAAGATGTTCAAGGAGTCTTCAGATATTTTGAATTTGATTTTGACAATCATGGAAGTGAGTATGACCTCGCTATGAGGCGGTGGCACTAAAGTGTCGTAGTTCCATGAAAGGTTGGCATAGAATTCATGGACCACCTTAGTTCTTGTAAGGGAATCATGAAAGCACCGACATTATACGCACAACGCTCCTAGTTGATGGGTATAGAAAAGATCAACAATCTCTATGATAACATCCTTTATTTTGAGAGGAGGCTCAAACAAGGCTCTAAAAGGAAAGGGGTTCCTAGGAAGGAGCTCTTTATATCAATTGAGAGCTTTAGAAGAGACAAAAGAGATGTCATCAAAAGAGATTAGGTGAGGGTTGGATGAGGATAAAGGTACACCACCTGGGGTAGCTCTCTTTCTTTAGTTGGATGCCATGGTGGTCGGATTGAGAGGCAAGAATATCCAAAAGATGGAGAAAACCTCACCAACAGGCCATCTAACCACCTAGGATGGGTGTGGGAGAGGCAAGGAAGGCTAGGCTAGGCAAGGGAAGGGATGGTCACACCTAGGGTTGAGGTTAAGATGGCTGGAGCCAGGAATCGGTCGACTTTTCTCTAGTTGAGAGGGAGAAATGTCGATCAAAACCTATTTAAGTTTGGTCCAACCCAGGAATCGATCAAGTTTGTCCTGGTAACTTGGCCGATCAAGATAAAAACCCTTGACCTCGACTGGGATTGGTTGAGTTGGCAACTTGACCGACAGTAGCCTGTCCAAAAACTTAGAAATTCAATTTCTAGACTCTAGGGTACTAATTAATTTTAATTCTTTATTCTATTATGCATTTTAGACATATTAAGGCACATTTCACTCATCATAGTGTACTATTTTGTGATAAAACACACGTTTGTGAAAAATACCCAAAACAAGCAAAAACAAGATAACTATAGCACATATCAAGCAAGAGATGATCAATTTAAGCAAGAAACATATAGGTGAGATAACAACTAGATAGAAGGCATGTCAATATCATCAAGAGCAGTTATAAGTAGTTTTGATCTAATAAGAGTAAATTTCTCTCTGGCTAGAAGTTTAGTGAAAATGTCCGCAAGTTGATTCTTTGTATACACATGTGTGATATAAATATCCTTTTTGGTAATGTGGTCAGGAAGAAAGTGATGATAGACCTCTATATGTTTAGCCCTACTATGAAATATAGGATTGCAAGATAGGTTAATTGCACTAGTATTATCACAGTAGATAGGAGAAGCATCAAAATAAATGTTAAATTCTTGGAGCATTTGCTTCATCCATAGGACTTGGGCACAACAACTCCCAGCTGCAATGTATTCAGTCTCGATAGTTGAAAGGGCCACAATGCTTTGTTTCTTAGAGAACCAAGAAACTAGGCAAGATCCTAGGAAGAAGAAAGTGCCACTTGTGCACTTTCTATCAATCAAACATCCTACGTAATCCATATCACTATAAGCAATAAGAGTAAAGTACCTTGACTTAGGATACAATAGTCCAAAATTTGGGGTTTTGGCTAGATAGCTCAAAATCCTCTTAACGGCTATAAGATGTGATTTCCTAGGACTTGATTGAAAGTGAGCACACAATCCAACATTAAACATTATATTAGGACTAGAGGCAGTTTAATAAAGTAAACTTCCAATCATACCTCTATAGAGCTTCTCATCTACCTTGTCACCTTCTTCATCTCTATATAACTTGGCGGTGTTTGACATGGGGGTGCCCGTTGGCTTGGTGTTCTCCATCCTAAATCTCTTAAGTAGCTCACTTGTATACTTGACTTGGTTGATGAAGTTCCCATTCTTTGTTTGCTTGATTGGAAAGCCAAGGAAGAATGTAAGCTTCCCCATCATGCTCATCTCAAACTCATTCTGCATAAGATCACTAAACTCCTTACAAAGATCAATATTAGTTCCGCCAAAGATAATATCATCAAAATAAATTTGAATGATAAGAAAATTGTTTGAAGTGTGCTTTAGAAACAAGGTAGAATCTACTTTGCCCATGATATAGCCATTATCTAACAAAAAGTTCTTTAGTTTCTCATACCAAGATCGAGGTGCTTCTTTTAGACCATAGAGATCTTTTTGCAACAAATAAACATGGTTAGGAAAGTTATCATGTTCAAAACCTAGATGTTGTGCAACATACACTTCCTCCTCAATTGTACCATTCAAAAATTCACCTTTAACATCCATTTGATAAAGTAAAAAATGCTTGTGACTAGCAAAAGCAAGCAACATTCTAATTGACTCAAGTCTAGCTACAAGTGCATATGTTTCATCAAAATCTATACCTTCTTGTTGATTGCAGCCTTGAGCAACTAACCTTGTTTTGTTCCTTACCACTTTCCCACTTTCATCTAACTTGTTGCGGTAGACCCATTTGGTGCCAATGATATTTCTATCACTTGGTCTTGGCATAAGATCCCACACTTTGTTTCTTTTGAACTGCTCCAAGTCTTCTTGCATGGTGAGGATCCACTCATCATCTGTAAGAGATTCTTTGACATATTTTGGCTCCAACTGGGAGATGAAGGTGATACTCACTTGTTCTTTGTTTTAGACATCCCACATCTTAACACTTTCAAAAGGATTGCCTATGATGAGCTCTTTAGGATGATGCTTTGCAAAGCGGGGGGTTGGATCCTTCTTTTCTTCATTCTTCTCTTCTTCATCAGCTAACACCTCTTTTTCTTTTTCACCAATATTGAGTTCTTTCAAATGAGGGATAGCCTGATATGCAATGTCATCATCAACATTCTTAGAAATAGAGGGGTTAGTATCAACAAATCTAACATTAATAGATTATTCTATTTTACACAATTCAATGTTTTATACTCTATAAGCCTTGTTGGTAGTGCTATAGACAAGAAAGAAAGCCTTGTAAGATTTTGGATCAAAGTTGTCAAGGGAATCCTTGGTGTTTATAACAAAACAAGGACGACTAAAAATATGAAACAAGCCAATGGAAGGCTTTCTACCACGCCATATCTAAGAGGGGGTTTTCTTCAAAGAAGGATGAGTAAAAACCTGGTTTTGTACAAAACATGAAGTACTAATGGCTTCGACCCAAAACTTCTTTGGAGTATCATACTCTAGAAGCATAGTCCTAGCCATCCCCTATAGTGACCTATTCTTTTTCTCTACAACCCATTTTGTTGAGGCGTTCAAGGTGAATAAAAGTTATGTGCATACTCAGATTCATCACAAAACCATTCAAACAAATCACTTTCAAATTCTCCCCCATGATCACTTTGAATAGGAACAATCTGATAAGAAGATTTGTTTTCAACTCGTTTGCAAAAATTCGAGAAAACATAAAGAGTGTTACTTTTTGAAACAAGAAAGAAGGTCCAATCATATCTAAAAAAATCATCAACAATCACAAGACAATACTTGCTACCATGAAGCAATTGTGTACGCATTGGCCCAAATAGATCAATGTGAAGAAGCTCAATAACTCTTTTGGTACTAAGTACTCCTTTGGATTTGAAGGAGGACTTGGTTTTCTTTCCTTGGGTACAAGGTTGGCATTCCCCATCCTTTTCAAAATCCAATTTGGGAAGTCCCTTGACCAAATACTTTTTTCTCAACTTCTTCATGTGATGCATATTTACATGGCCAAGCCTACTGTGCCATAAAGAAATATCATTCAAATTGGCAATACGATATCTATCAACAATAGGGGTCAAGCATGATAATATAAAGAATACCATTTCTATTTTCCTTATATATGACATTGTAGGAGAGGGAATCTAGAAGCAATTATTCTAAATATGTAAATAGAACACGATAACCATTATCACAAAGTTGACTAACACTAATTAAATTGTAATGCAGGCCATACACAAGAAGAACCTTCTTGGTGCAAAGTGAATCACCTACATCACCCTCACCTATTACCTTACCCTTGTTGTTATCCCCAAATGTCACCAATCCTCCTTTATTTTTTGTGAATTGATTGAAATGGTTGATTTCACCCATCATGTGTTTTGAACAGCCACTATCAACAATCCATTTGCCTTTTCCCTACAAAAAAGGAAGACAATCGGTGCCCAATTCAAACTTTGGGATCCGGGGTCAACTTGGGGACCCACTACATCTTTGGGTTGGTCCCCTTCTCCCTGTAAGGACAATAAGTAGAATAATGATCATTACTCTTACAATGAACACAAACCATAGGGTTCTTAGAGTCAGAGACTCTCCATAGAAGATTGGAGTTTCCTTTCTCTTTTTCTTACCTTTGCCTTTACCTTTGGCTTTTGGAGCACCCTCATATCCCAAACCACTCATACCACTATGTTTGGTGGAGTGATCCAAGACTGCATTGAGTGAATTCTTCCCTTTGAGAAAGGTTTGCAAAGTATATCTCAATTTATGATTATTATTGGTAAGAGTGACAACGTTAGAGGACAACTGAGCAATATCATCATTAGCATGCAGCATGTCAGCCTCAAGATAGAGGGATTTAGTCAAATAGGAATATTTTTCAAGAGTAATAGAAGCAAAATCCTTGCTAGGCAAAATAGGTCTAGAAGATAAATCATTCACATGCATAACCAACCTAGCATTTTTATTTCTAAGCAGTTTAAGTTCAGCAATATAAGCATTTTTCTCATCCCTACGAGCATTACAAACAAGATTAAGTTCATCAATATAAGCATTTTTCTCATCCCTACAAGCATTACAAACAAGCTTAAGTTCAACATTTTCAATTTCAAGCAAAGCAAGCTTATCTACTAGGGCTTGGGTTTCTTCCTTAAGACTAGTGTTATTCTTAAGGTAGATACCATCCTCAACATCAAATCCATTGTATTGGAGCTCAAGATCAAGAAACTGCCCTTGGAAGGAATCAATGCTATCAAGATGCAACTTTTCATTTTTATAAAGAATCTCAATTTTGGCATATAAATCATTAATGATCTCACCCAATCTCTTCTTCTTAGATTTACACTTGGAATAAGAAGAACGGGTAGCATTAAGCATATCGATAAGAGTTAATTTGGATAACTCATGCAAGCTTACCTCACTTACCTCACCTATGTCTTCACTTGTGGAGTCCGTGAGTGCAAGATGGCATTCACCTTTATCAGAGCTTGAGCCACTTGAAGAGGATTCTTCCCAAGCTGCATGAGTTGCATCCTTGCTTCTTTTCTCCTTCTTATCCTTCCTCTTGTATTTTCCTTCCTTCTTGTAATCATACTTCTTCTTATGGCTGCTCTTGTGGTTGATCTTTTTGGCCTTTTAGCATTCATTCTTGTAGTGCACCTTTTATTTACACTCATAGAGCCTTGGAGTTGAGAATGAGGAAGATTTTCCTTTGAAGTGCTTGCCCTTTGAATAGTTGTCTTCTTGATCACTAGGGTTGTCATCTTCACTCAAGGAGATAGGAGAGGATCATCAAGCAATTTGTTGTTAAAGGATCATTGCCTCCACTTGGGATTTGAAGGCATTATCTTTAACTTTATTTGACTCCTTCTCTTCTTGGTTTTCATCTTCCTCTTGCTTGTCTAGACTTGGCTCATGGGCTTGAAGATTGCCAATGAGCTCCTCGGTAGCTAAGTCTTCAAGGCTTATTACTTCTTCAATTAAAGTCACCTTGGGTTCCCATCTCTTGGGAACGGACCTAAGTATCTTGGAGTTTATTGCTTCTCTATCCAAGGGTTGTTCCAAAGCTGCAAGTCCATTGACAATGGTGTTGAGCCTTGAGTACATGTCTGTCACTCTTTCCTTCTTGCTCATCTTGAAGTTCTCAAGCATACCATTGAGCATGTAGATCTTGGACTCCTTGACTTGCTCCGTGCCTGCATATGTGATGCATAACTTGTTCTAAATATCATGGGCTATGTCCCAAGATGAGATCTGATTGAACTCAAAAGGAGTGAGGGCAACATAGATGATGCTAGCCGCCTTGTCATTAAGTTGTGCCTTCTTGACTGTAGCTTCATCCCAGGGGGCTAAATCACCAGTTGGGTCCTTGTATGGAAGAATCACCACCTTCCACATGTTGTAGTTGGTTACTTGGAGGAAGAACTGCATCTTCTATTTCCAATAGAAAAATTTGTTGTCGTGGAAGAGTGGGGGCTTCATAGAGAAGCTTCTCTCTAGGTTGAGAGACCCAAGTAAGTCACCCATCTTCTCGTCTCATGGGAGATGTATCAGAGAAGACCGTGTCTCTGATACCACTTGTTGGATCAGAGGGCTCTTGGTGGGGGGGGGGGTGAATAGAGCTTCAAAACTTGCAAAAAACTAGTTAGACCTTCAATTTACTTCCAACTAGGCATAATTGCAAATAGTCAATTTGATGGCAATCTAAACATGCATAGCAACGATGAGAGAAATTAAAAGAAACCAATTGGACAAGTTGTTTTAGAGTGGTTCCACTATCCAAACTAGGAGAGAGTCAATCCACTACCTAGAGAGGTCAAACTCTAGGATTTCTTAAGCCTGTCTACTCCTTATATTCATTTATAAGAATTACAATAAATGGCCTTCCTTTTCCGGGACTAGGATACCTTTAAGGTCAAGGGAGCCCACAACCTTACAATCAAGGTCTTACCTATCCAAGAGCTAGTTTTCTACCTCATCAAGGTCTTACCCACTCTTGCAATCAGCTGGATGCCTTCACTAAGGTCCTCCCCTTCATGCAACGAGTCTTCGACCTTGAGGCTTTACCCACTCAACTCCTTGGATCTTCTGCCTTGATCTTCTCCTTCAATCAGAGTAGCCTTGAGCACCTTCTTCTCCAGATGAATAGGCCTTCTCCTTTTCCTTCTCTTGGAGAAGCTTTCACCAATAAAGAGCTTTTGAGAAAGGGATGGGAAGGAAGAAGCTTGAGAGCTTTACAAGCGTACAAATGGGTAGCTCTCTTCACACATGACCTATCTCATTCATAATGACGAATTGAGTTGTAATCAAGAGAGAGAAAGGGACTCAAGTGGACTAATAGCACTCAACTATAGCAAGAACCTCTAATAGCATGAAAGAGAAACCTTGGAATGAACTCCAAGAGGTCCTATTTATAACTGGGGGTGTCCACTAGAGTGTGGGAACACTTGTAAACGTTTAATAGCCATTTGGAGGATTACAACAAATATAATTTTGAGTTTTGCACCTCTCTAATGGTTAGAATCACTTTTTCTATGTTCTCCGTACAATGCATTCAGTTTAGTTTCAATAAACATAGCTTGACCGATCACACTATGTGACAAAGCCAATTTAAACCATCGACCGAGTTTGTCCTGAGGTAACTCGACCAATCCAATTCAATTGAGTTTGATATGTAGAGGGATCAGTCGAGTTATGTGAAAATGAAAATTGACTGATAAACATTCATTCTCAAAATCCATTAAGGATCAGTCGAGCTTGTAACTCGACCGATGAACAATCTGTAATGAATTTTACCAACTAAAATTAAAGTGATCAAAAGTTGGAATTAAGTGTTGTTGATTTCCCCCCTTTTTAGTTACAAGTTATATCATCCATACAAATGGTCACAAAAATGTTCCAAGGTGATTTGGAGTGTTTCCCCAAATTGCACATTTGTATTGCTTTTGACTTGAATTAAGCCAAGATAGGGCTTGAGCGATTTGATCCTTTTCATGTACCTAATGCCTAAAATCAATATCTAACAAACATATTAGATATGTATGAATGGAATGATTAAGTAATTATCAAAATATGGACAATGTATTACACTTAGGTCAACACTCTGGAGGGGGTAAATAGAGATAAAACCACTTAAAATATTCATTATATATTCAAAATATTTCCAAGATAATATTGCAAGTATGAACTTTAAGTGAAACTAAACGTGCATAGAAAGGGAGAGACAGAATGAACAAGCACCAAATGGCACAAGTTTTTTATAATGGTTCCAACATCCAAACTAGGAGATGTACATCCACTACCTATAGGGGTCAATATTTATGATTTTTCTAGCATCTCCTTATATTCCATCATAAGAGTTACAACATAAGACCACCCTTTTCAAGGTCAAGGGATAAACTAGCATTCCTTTTCGGATCAAGGAGATAGTTGTTGGTAAGGTATGCCGATAGAGCAAATCATGTGATGATTGACATGGCATATACCAGAAAGGATTTGATTATTTTCATAAAGGCAAGCTTACAATTCATTATTTTTCATTCAATTATGATTTAATGAGGAAACATTATGAATGTCTAAAGAATGACAATACTCAATGACATATGTCTTCAAGTACGTGACTTAGAGAATGAGATCATATGAATGCTAAGAGTATGTACATTCTTGTTATGTACCTAGTCAGTTGTTACATGGAAGGTAAACACCAGTAACACATAAGACTGGAGTGTGGGTTGGTTGATGACTGAATCTCATTAGTCATGATATGGAAATATCAAACCAAGCACATAGATACATGGTTAGGGAATAGGGTATCAGACAAACCCACATTGACAGTGACACATGGAAACCATAATATGGTAGTCACAGTCATCTCTCATAGTGAAGATGGCGATTGTGGTTCTTAGACCTGAATTCACTACACTCATCACATGTCGTTGGGTATTCTTTGACATCATGAAACACAGTCCTCAAACATGGGTTGTCATAAAGGTGATTATTGGGTGACTTTGACACATGGGGATAGACTGTGAGTGATGGAGATGGGATTTGTCCCTCCTACTGGAGTATGATATCCTGACCACTTGATAAGAAAGACTGAGAGATGCATGTGCATACACATATGAATCAATATATGATATTGAGGTCACATTATCTCAAACAGTCTGCTCTTGATTCAAGAAACATGAGATGAACATTGAGAGGATGACAAGTCCATGCCTTGAGTTCACTCTGGATATCAAAGACAAAGGAATTATACAATCACTACAACACCTTACATAGTGACATAAGTTGGTTATGGACATTCACTGCCAATGTGATATGGGACCTATAGGGTCATACAAAAAGGAACTCATCTAGAAGAGGAGTTTAATAATCAATGATGTTTGGATTGATTACGAAAGTGTTTAGGTACTCAATTCATGCAACAGATTAGTTGACTGTACCACATTCAATTGTCTCACAAGGTGAGATGGCCATTTGGTGCATCAGATAATTGTCTCATAGGGTGAGACAATCATTTGGGTTGTCAAGCTAATTAGGAACTTAATTGGATTAAGTTCTGCATGAATAAGACCCAATCGATTGGCTCACTGGGTGAACCGATCGGCTCGGCTGAGCGAGATGACCGGTTGACTTATTGAATTGATCGACTCAGTTGGGTTGGTGGAAGGTTCTAGCAACTTTTCCAAATTCATGAGAAAATTAGATCGTTTCGATAACACAATTCTTGTGATGTAAGGAATTCACATTTAACATTAATTGGAAACAAATTGCCAAATTAATATACTATTGGGAAAGTACAAAATGATCATCTTGTAGTGCGAGACGACCATCTTGCAGTGCCAGACGACCATCTCGCAGTGCCATACGACCGTCTCATGGTTCACAAGTTGCAAAAATTCAAGATCTTTTGGTCCCTTCCACTCCCACACAGATCCTGAACAGACTGGAAACCCAGGCCCTAACCCCACCTATAAATAAAGGGGTACTGGGGGCTTCTCAGATCACAATAATAACACCGACAATTAAGAATCATTTTCTCTGACAATTGTTGTCTTCTCTGGTTATGGTAGCCAAGGGAGCCCAAGAAAGTCCTACCCAACTAGGGAGGGATAGCTATGGGAGTGAACTACTGAGGATCATTGTTATGGGAGAGAAAGTTGATGACTAGTATGCCAATAGGAGGGACAACTCCTTCCTGTATGTTCTAGTTGAAAAATAGGAGTTCTAGTTGGTATGTGTGGACTACTCTAGAGGAAAGAGTCCTTTAGATACTGCTAGGAGAGCAAAGTGAGCCTACAGTCTGTGGAGAGACCACATGAGTCATTACAGAAGTTGTCTTGTTTGCTGCTCGTGGTGAAGACCAGGAGTTGCACAACCACCATCCAACATGATCTAGAAGACAGTTGCAACTGTAATGAGTTGTAGTACCTAAACTTTCTTCAAGACCATGTATAAACTCGTTAACCCATCCTTCTTATTTCATAGTAATTGATGTGATCTTGTTGTTATGGGAATACAAATAGATAAATTTGTGTTTCCGCTGCTATACTCTATGCCCGTATTTCCCAACAGTAGTATCAAAGCCACATCAATTTACTATGTTTTAGGATAATCGATATGATTGGATTTTTTATTTTATTGTTTACTTATTACATACGATGTGAATATTTAAACGATCTCATATGCATATCTGATCAAAGACCACATAATCCCAAACTTTATATATATATATATATATATATATATATATATATATATATATATATATATATATATATAGGGTATATCTTCGCTACCTGTGCGGGTAACTAAGATTCACTACCCGTGCATCAAATTTGTAATGGGATGACACATATATGTAATGAGACAACCAAATTTGTAATGAGACAACCAAAATTGTAATACAAAAACTCATTTTGTATTACATCACTGTTACAGTAATAAATATATATTTATTACTGTAACAACACTATAATACAAAATGAGTCTTTGTATTACAATTTCGGTCATCTCATTACAAATTTGGATTATCTCATTACAAATGCATACCTTCCCATTACAAAACTGATGCACGGGTAGTGAATCTTAGTTACCCGCATGGGTAGCGAAGATATACCCTATATATATATATATATATATATATATCTTTGTGTGTGTGTGTGTAATTTACACATGTCACCCTAAAAACAAATTTGATGGTGGATGTGTGCATGGTTATGGCCTAAACTCAACATATGTGTGTGGTTGAATGTTTGGTTATATTTCTATTTATCTCAATAGGTGTACAGAGCATCTACCTCCTTATTTCCAATGTAAAGTTAATTCTTTCCTACTTTTTTTCTCCTCGAATGTAACTAGAGGTTTCTTTATAATCAATGTAATAAAGTAGAAATAGGATAGTTTCATTTATTGCAACAATGAGGAAGATGATCATCGCCAAATGAGATGATCAGTTCTTGAGACGAGCCGACCAACTGAAGGACCATGGATGATAGAATGATGGAGCCTAGCGACCACTTGGTGGACCCAACCGATCATTTGGAAGGAGTCCAAATATCAGTTGGACAGGAGGCCAGACGACGGTCCAAGAAGGCCCAACCGACTGTTTGGAAGGTGTCTTGACACGCGTTGGATAGGAAGACCAACCATCTGACCAAGAGGCGAGAGGACTAGTTCAAGGGTTCAACTGATCTACCCAAATTGGAAAGCATAGATCTACACCAACAATATGTTCATACATGTGATGTGATGATTGACCTAGGTGGTATTACTTCTTTTTGGTTTCAAGGAATTACAGTAGACATGGCCATACCATCACTTTTTGTTTTATATTGCATATTTACGTTGTGAGATGTAGCATGTATATGATATGTACTATATATGTGGTGATTGGATACAATATATATATATCCCTCAATAAAACATATTAAGTCTAAAATGTTTTCTAATACTAATAAACATGAAAAACTTGTTTGACTATGCGTAGGCCATGCCTTCACGTGGTGCTCCGTATACCTCATGGAAGTGTGATGGTAGTGATGTGGGATCCCCCTTCACGGGGTACATAATTATTGTATTGGCTATTGGGTCAGGCTTAACTGGTGATTCTTAGAGCGTCTAAGCCCAAAAACATGCAAATGATTATGGCAAGGAGTTGCACATATCGTCTATCAAGAATTGCATATGATGCAATTGGCAAAAGTTGCCTACCTTGATAATTAACTGGGTTTTACGACGTTGGTCGGGCCATAGTTGAATTATCTTAGATCTTGCTCATTAGAAAATTGATTTGCTATTTTATGAATTGATACTTGAGGGTTATCAATATGATCAAAATAATGAGAAAAATAATTAATTAATGACCTATTTTTTGTCGCTAAAATTTTAATCAAATCAAATAAAATAAAAATGAGTTTTTGACAAAACTGCAAATTCTTTTATATAATCAAATGGAGACAAAGAACATCACTTTCCTCTGTGATCAATCCTTGAGAAGGACAAATTTAATGGAACAACTTCCATGACTGGTTCAGGACGCTGAGAATCATTCTCACACATGAGCACAACCTCTATGTCCTGGAGATGCCAGAACTAGATGAACCCCTTCTAATTACACCTAGGGCTGATAGGGATGCTTACATGAAGCATAATGAAGATGTCATTGATGTCAAGTGTCTGATGCTATGCTCCATGAACTACAAGTTGTAGATGCAACATGAGAACATGGATGTGATTGAGATGGTCTTACATCTCAAGAACATGTTTCAAATCAGGCAAGACAAGAAAGATATGCTGTCTCCAATGCATTATTTAAATGTAACATGGAAGAAGGAGATCTAGTTGGTCCTCATGTACATAAGCTCATTGGGTATATGGAGAACCTAGCTAGACTGGGATTCCCCTTGGGTCAAGAGTTGGCCACTGATGAGATTTTGTAGTCTCTGTCAGAATCATAGTCAGTTTGTCTTGAACTACAACATGAACGAATTTGACAAATCATTGACAGAGTTGTTGGCCATGTTGAGAATAACTAAGGACAAATGAAGAAAGATAAGCCCAAGTATGTGATGGTGATCAACAAGATAAAGGGGAAGTCTAAAGGCAAAGGCTTCTAAAGTTAGCCAGAAGCCCAAATCTTCATATCTCGAAGCAAATGGACTAGTGAAGAAAAGAGGCAAATGTCACCATTGTCACCAGTCTGGACATTGGAAAAGAAATTGCCCAATATGGTTAAAGGAACTAAAGAAGAAGAAGAAAGGCAGTGAGGCCTCCAATTCATGTATAAATGTTATAAGATAAATTTGATTACTTCTTTGTTTTGCTATGTGATACCAAACAGAGATCTAACATACTTGATGTGCAACATCTGACAAGAAGTAGAATCCCTCATGCATGACAAAGACGGACAAGGTGAAGCAAGAGTTGCGGAAGATTTAGTCTAGATTTAAATTTATCTTAGCCCAATGGGCATGTAATTGAGTTAATAGATCTGCTATTTCATAATGGCAACAAATAGAAACATTTACTTTAAGCACCTTATATGACATGATTGATGAATCAATAAAGTGAGATATTATTGTTTCTATTTCAAAATATATGATCTTGCATGGCAATGCTCAAATATCTAGTGATCTTTGCTTTAAAATAATCTTGGATAAGTTTTTCAATGTTAATACCAAAGGATTGTAATTGATAACTCAAGATTATCATTAGCAATAGTCACCTTGGATGTATATATAAGAGGTGCATATCTAGAATACATATTGATGTTAATCTAGACTCGCTTGGTTATTGAAACTGAAGAAATATGAAATTCTTGCTTATACATAACGTGACTTAACATCCTTTAAGAGTATTTAGTGGGAGGACAAGCTTTCCATCAGACCTCATACATGTGATGCATGAATATCTTAGGAATGAATACTATAGAAAATTGCTTATACCTCATTTCATTTACTGGTAGTATGGTGATATGTATCAGTAATATAGAAACATAAATCTTTTGAAGTGTTTAAGGAGATTATAAATGAAGTATAACTTAGACACTACTCAAATAATGGTCTATAGCGTTAGTTTTTTTAAGTCTGTAGCGTCACTTTTTAACCGACGCCTAAGTGGCCGTCGTTATAGAATTTGCTCTATAGGGTCATTTTTTTGACCAAAGAAAACCAACCTTATAGAGTAAAAACCGACCCAAGAGGCTGTAAAAACTTAACCCAAGCGTGAAAGAAGAGGCTATAAGGTCAGTTATTCCTAAAAAGCTGACCCTAGAAATGTCTTGTAAGGTCGGTTATTGCTAGAAAACCGACTCTATAAAGCAACAGAGGTTTTCTCGGTAGAGAAATACTTTGACTGAGAAGGATTTCGGTCGAGAAAATTGTCGACCGAGAATGTACTGTCTTAAGCTTTTAGAGGTCTTCTAAGGTTGGTTATTTCTAAAAAACCGACCCAATAAAGTACAAAAAATGAGCGTTCTGACCCCATTACCTATAAGGTCAGTTATTCCTAAAAATCCGACCCTATAAAGCAACATAGTTCCTGTAAGGTTAGTCTTGCTCGGTCGAGAAATATGTCGACTGAGAAGGATTTCGGCTGAGAAAATTGTCGACTGAGAATGTACTGTCTTAAGCTTCTTAGAGGTCTTCTAAGGTCAGTTATTTCTAAAAAACCGACCTTATAAAGCAACAGAGGTTTGCTCAGTCGAGAAATACATCGACCGAGAGATCTCTAAGGTCAGTTATATTTGAAAACCGACCCTAGAGATCTCTAAGGTCGGTTATTTGAAGAAAACCAACCCAACAGGGGAGTGAGTACCTGATAAGTTTGCGTTGAAGCTATTAGGTCAGTTATTTTTAAAAAACCAACACAGTAGGTCTCTAAGGTCGATTTTTTAAAATAACCGACCCTAGAAGTCACATTTTTTTAAAAGAAAAATTCTGCTAAACAGAAATCTTTAGAATAGAAACCTGTAGAACAGAAATCTGCTTTACACATTTCAAAACCTACAATAGAAATAGACTTGCAAATGGAATGATGCAAGCCAAAAAATGCATTCCAAAGCCATTTTCTAGCTTTTATGTCCAATCCTTTTTGAATTGATGTATCAATCTCCAAACCACACACATTCATAACAACAATAATTCAAAATATTCAGTTGAGACATACTCATACACATAACACATACTAACATTCATGCAAGTCTAAGATAGATTCATTCAGTTGAGACATAACACATACTAACATTCATACACATAGAACATACTAACAACAATGATAGATTGCAAGTCAAAGATGATATTAAAATTTATGTCAGATACAAAAGTAAATTTGATAGAGTTTCAAAATTACATACACAAATGAAGCTATGCATTAAATCCAATGTTATACTCACTTCATTAAGAAAAGTGTTACAACCCCAACTTTTGGGTTCATTTGGTGAGAAATGTAATTTCTCATATTAAAGATATTGGAACAAATAATGATTTAATTTGTTTTGAATAAATGAGTTTCACTTACAATAGCCTTGTTGGTTGTTTGGTGGGCTTATTGGCTATTGGGCCCAATAACAAGGAAAAGACAAAAGGAACTCCATTATTAATAAGAAATGGAGAAAAGAAAGATGTAGAAACCTATAGAAGGCAAAAGTATATAATCCAAAGGTGTATTTCGTGCCTCTTGGGTTCCTTGGGTTCCAAGGAGTCCAAAGTTGCAAAGAGAATGCAATAAGAAAAGAAAAGATCAATTAAATATTTCTTTATTAAGAAAGAAATTGAAAACGATGTTAAAATGTGGAAAATAAGTGGAAATATGTATAATTGAGTTACCCTTAGTGGATTTTTGTATCCAAAGGATTCCTAATGTTAAATGGAATGCCAATGAGGAAAATAAAAAGAAAGATAAAGAGAAATCCTCAAAAAGAGATATTTTAATAAGAAATAAACAAGATAATGTGAAATAATGAATGTAGATGCATCTAGAAGGATAATAACTATCCTTAAAAAGGAATTTTGAAATCTTAGAGTTTCTTGGGGTCCAAGGAGCCTCAATGGAGAAGAAAGAAAGAGAAAATATCAATAATGCAAAATAAGAGGATAATGTGATACATTATTAATAGATTTTGTGGTATTGATAAAAAGGAAGTATTTTCTACTAAAAGAAAATATAATTTTTTGGCCAATGGATTAAAAGGCAAGTACAAAGAGAATGAAAGAGGTAATTTTCGAAATCCTAATATTTAAAGAATAAAGAATATTAAAGAGATAATTAGGAGAGAGAAGCTTACTTCCTAATGAAGGAATTGGATTCCTATTGGGAAAAGGCCTTGTATCCTTGTGGATGAACATAATAGGGCGTGGATACCCTTCCCTATATAAAGGGTAGAGCCCTGGTTCGAGTTCCAAAGAGATCCCACACAACTTTCTCTCTCTCTACTTCATCTTCTTCATCAAAACCCTAACCATGAGAGGTAGTGTGTCTATGGAGCGACGAGGAACCAATTGATGAGCTTGATCGATGTAGGATGCTCCCACGACACCAGGGGAAGGTTGGTCGTCGACATTGTGCCCTGGATCATGCATAGCAGCAGCAGCATGGCTGTAGGACCGACCACGTGTTGCAGGCTTGGCAAACACAAGCCAACTACCTTGGTCGCGAGTTAAGGGCCACCCTGAGTGCGGGGAGGAGCGTCGGAGGTGAGGGCGTCATCCCTGGTGGTCACCGAACTCTGGAGAAGAGGGGGCACGCTCGCATTTTGCTGTAGATCGACAGCTAGGGAGGCAGCCATTGAGCTGCACGAGGTTGAAGAAGGGTAGAGACGTGTGGATAGAAATGCTCCTCCGCGAGCTGAAGGAGTATCCACTTAACCGAGGGTAAAATCGATTTTTCAAAATGTTTTCAAGCGGAAAGCAACGTTGCATGAATAGAGGAGACGTGGCGCCCCCTGATTGGCTCTGGTAGTAATATCTTGTAAAAATCATATTTAAATATCGATATTTCGGATGGATACACATAAAATATGAAAATTGCTCAGAAAGAGAGGAATTCATTAAAAATGGTTTTAGAGGCTAATTCCTCTTGCTATTCGAAAAGTAGTGTAAGTTATCAACTTTAATGAATTAAAGATTAAGAAACTCTATTTGGAGATGATTAATATATTTAGTAGGGTTTAATGGATGATTAAAGTTGATATTAACCTGTTAATTGTAAAAAGGTATATTGAGAACAAAAAGGATGAACTTTGCACGTAATTGGTTTAATTTAGAAATTCATGTGCATAAATATGCTTTAATGGGCCTTGAAACCCTAATATTAGTAAATGTGACTCATAATGGTTTTAATTATTCAAAATTGTGAATAAAGTTGAGATATGATAATTCCAAGCTATTTCAAGTATAAAAGTTCCTAATTGTGGATAAATACCCTTAATGTAGTAATTAGGGTTTTCTAATGGATAAAGGTAGAATTAATGACAAATAGAGTTCATATGTGAATTAGACCATAATCAACTATGAATTGATGATAAATGAGCATAATGATCTTGTCATGGATTAAAAAGGTAAATATGGTAGATTTAATGTAAAAGAGGCTTAATGGACTTAATTGATGGTTAATTGTGCTTTTTCTGAAATTAGGGTTTATGAGTAATTGTATAAAATTAGGGTTTAAAATAGTAAGGGATGAAGGGAAACCCTAATTGCAATGGAAACCCTAAAAGTGGACTAGAAACCCTAGGAAGCGAGCTAGGTTTAATAGATCTTGATGGTATGATTAATAATAGGAAATTGTATGCATATTTCAGGATCTCATAATGTGCTTGCTTGCCTATTAGGAATTCTTGATTGATTGGATTATTCTATCTCAAATCATCCTGACAGGTATGTGGTTACACTTATGAATAATTGCTTTAGTTTCACGACAATTCTCAAACGTTTTAGCGGTTGCCTAAAAATAACTGCTTGGATGACTTTTATTTCATGCAACTATAAAGTGACTATGACTATCACCATAAGTATGCATACATGACTGGCTCAGATCCTGGTCCTCTTCTATGGCTTTGAAAATGCTAAAAGGGTAACCTAGAGCAAGGTCTAGGCTATCAAGAGTTAGGGATCGTGCTACCTACGTGTAGTGCCATGCAACTCTTTAGCACACCATGAGTTAAGGAGTGGGCTACCTATGGGTAGTGCCATGTAACTCAACCCTAGAAATTGATTCACCTGTTAGGTAGGATCATGAGGGGTTAAATGGGGATCTACCATAAGGAAGGTAGCATCCAGGTCCACTGTAGGGACAACGCAGAGGTTAGGGTATGTAAGGATTGAGCAGTTATGTTGAAAACAGAAAGTTGTTTGTTAAATCATATTTGACTGCAATATGTGGTTACAGTTAATTGCACGATTATTGTTTCCCCCACATACCAGTATAATTCATTTATGCTGACCGACATTTTATTTATCAGCATTTTAGGTACAAGTGAAAAGAACAAACAGTAAAGTGGCATATGTGGAATTAAATGAGAATTAAAGTGCAAAGGAGGATTAGTTAGAATAGACTCCGGATGTGGATAGAAGTAGATGTCCAAGTTTTTGAAAAAGGTATGCAAAGTTAACTTTTATTACAGCTTATCAGTTTAGTTTAGTAGAATTTGATAATTATTATAGATTATTTGTCGAACCTTTGATCTGTAAATTGGGATAACGGCTCTGACCTCTTGGTCTCTCTTAATTGGGGGTTACTAGGAGGCGGGGTCATTACAAAAAGCCTCTGATCACTCTTCTCAGAATTCATTTAACTCATCAAGTGTGTAAGGCTGAGTTGTAAAGATCTGCAACAGACAATGCACATGCTAATACTTTATAAAATTAGTACATCTCACTTGTAAATTAATGATTTTATTCTTTATTCCCTGATCTATAGTCTGAATGTCATTTGATGCTCCTTTGGCAATAGCTTGCATATATTTCATTACATAGTATCCACAAGCCCAATCATTATTTTTTATATGACACTACAAATAAAGAATTATACTTAATGTTAGTAAACTACTATAAATAGAGTTGAGATAAGACTATAAGGGTTGACATATACATTACTATAAGAGTTGTACATATATAAGACTAAGCCGTCAAAGTAGTTACCTTGATATTTTTCAAAGTCAATGTCTTTAATTTGGTGAGTATTATTCCTCCACCTTCACAAAAAGCCTTTATACCCCTATCAATTAATTGATTATGATAGTTGTCAACATAGAAATTCTAATTAGAAATATCATGTTGAAGCATAACAATTGATGTGGTAGAAACTAAATTTATGCTTACTCCATACTTGAAAATTTCAGTTTGTGACTCCTTGTTGTTATTCCCATTGAGTCAAGATAATAGAAAGTCATCAATTTTGGGACAGCCACCACTAGTTCCCAATGTCTAGATCTGAGTAAAATGCATATTGAAAACAAATATTAGAATTATAAATTTAGTCAATATTAGAATTATATTGAATAATAATACTTACTTTACGTTAAAAGGAATTAGGATAATTTCCTTTCCCACACTAGCAAAATATTTGAATGCAGTACATAAGTGCTCATTCAGATCCTCAATGTGTGTCTCCACTTGAGTAGTGATTGAAGGAACTAAGAATCCAACATTCCCTATATCAAAGTTTGTCATCTCAGTATATAAATGGTTGTAAAACATTTGTAATCATTTCATATATTAGAAATAGCTAAAAATGTATATTGGAGTTTTCTATACTGATGAATCCTTACCTTATCCATGCTTCTAATATCGAAGTATTTAGCCAATCATATGGAACAAATCTTTAACATCATCAAGAAAAATAAAATTCTCAAAGTCCCTCCCAGCTGCATCTTTTGTTAAATTGACCAACATATGTGATCCTGAGCTTTGGTTGGCTAAGTATCGACACAAACATTTACATTTGCTTCCCAATTCTTTGAATGTAGCTTCGGGAATGAAAGATGGCTTGGGAATAGGAGGACGACTAGTAGAATTTTTACTTTTTGGTTTACAAACCTGTTAATTAAATTACATACTTATATTACACGAGTTCATATATGTAGTCAAATATGAAAAACATGGTAGATTTCAGATATATACCTTTTCATTGATAACCAAGTGTTTAGGCCAACCCACCACAACACCCTCTGCTTCTTCAACTATACTATATTCAAGATTATATATGGGTAGTGGTTTGTCCCCCATTCTGTCATACACAAGATGGATGGACACACGACAAATGTCATCCGAAACTGGTTGGCAATGCAATGTACCACCGAGGTTGTATACCTTACCCGCTGCCACAACATTATACTTTGGAACCTCCACTGCAAGTTTACAGTTCATACCAACCTAGAATTGAAATAATATAATTTATATACGAAGCGGTAAACCAGATACCTACTACAACTATATATATATATATATATCATATATATATAATCATATATATCATACTAATAACACAACATATAGAACAAAAACTTACTGTAGATTGTTGTGGTGGGTCATTGGGAGTGCTCCCATGACCTTCTATAGTTGGAGCATGGGCTTGTACCTCATCATTTGAGAGACACACAGTTTGAATAGGTTGAGAAGGTTGAGTAGGCTGAAATTACAACATTATTTCTTTTACTTTATGTGCTACTAATGCTTCAACTTCCTCTTGTGTAAGACCTCTTGTACGACCTCTTTTAGATTGCAAAGGGCCAAAATAAGACTTGAATCCTATGTCAGCTCCTAACCCCCTAACACGACCAGGATGCTCCTCCGTACCAAGAGAAACTGATAGTTCATCCATGTGGCCAGTTGGGATAAACTTTCCTTCTTTCCTTTGCTCATGGAGATCAATCTATTCATAGTTAATAAAAATATGAAATCACAATATCAATTAGATATAAATAAATCTTAGTTTATGGGAGTTACTCTTTACTTAGTTGGGATAAACCTACCATCTTTTGTGCCACCTCCTTAGTTGCAGGGTTGACAATTTCACCTGCTCGATTCTTTCTAGCATCAATCCACTACAAGTGTCGGGGTGGACACTCATCTTGAGTTGTACTAGACTCTTCTCCAAAAGAGAGTTGCTTCTCTTGTAGTTGGCGGCGAAAGGCATAACCACCGGGCCCCAAGCGATGGTCATGCACATTTTTGGCCCGTCTTTCCTTTTGGGCCTCGTGAATAGACTGATCATTCAAAATGAGGTATTGCGATTCAGACTTGGCAAACATATATAAAAAGATTCACCCCCTTAATTGTATAAAATTAAAGATTCGTACAATACATTACAATCTTTATTACCTGAAACTCTTCCGATTTCCTAGATGCAACAAATCTTTCCCACACCTTAGGATCTATAAAAACATATATATCTGTTGCTTTCTTCTTTTGTTTAGGATTATCTATAAATTCCCTTTTGAGATATGTCTTAAAAGCCCTCCATCGTACACCACAACGTTGTAGCACTTTTTTCTTGTGATCTTTTTCATTTAGATGAAAAACACCATATACATGCAAAAGAAGCAATAATGTTGTCTTAAAAAAGGATATGTCTTTCCAAGAAAACTAAATTAGAATCAATAAACAAAAACATATTAAAATAATATCACGTCCACTCATAGATATATCTTTCCATAGGAGGTCTTTTAAGGCATTATAAAAATCATGCCAATTTTCTATATCTATTGCCACCTTACTACGCGCGGTCGCCCCTACATAATGCTTGAAAGCACTAGCATGTTCCCCAATAGGTGCTCCCGTGACATCAAACTGGACTGCCAATTTCTCCCTTTTGGCCCTGAGCTCCTACAGCCTATGCATCAGTGTGGGACCTCTACTTTTCTTAGCATCACCACTACCATCCTCATGGTGCTCATGCTCAGAATGTTCATCTTCACTTGCCATTTTAGAACCTGCAAGTATACATGATAAAAGAAACATAAGTGATAATAAAAGCACAAGTGGTTGAATGATATATGATGTATATTTAAAAGACTACGTGCTTGGATGATAATAAAATAAATAATTCAAAGAATACATGCCTCTAGTATTGGTTGAGTTGTTAGTCAAGTAAAATTCCTTCAACATGGTCTTGACATTTATAGTATTCATCGGTGTTATCTTCAACATTTACACTTGGCAAACCAACTGAGAATGGGTTGGAATCATCATACTTTTTGTAGTATTCTTCTTCATTTATAGGATCTACAGTAATCTGTCTTTTTCCATGAAGTACGACAAACCAATTTTTATTTGCCAGGTCATCAATATAGAATACTTGTTTTGCTTGGTCTGCCATGATGAATGTCTCATCTTTCTCACCAATCATTTCAAAATTCACCAATTTGAAACCCAACTCATCCACTAAAACTCCTTTGTTGTTGTCAACCCAATTACACCTAAAGATAGGAACTCTGAAATTTGTATAGTCCAGTTCCCATATGTCCTCAATGACGCTGTAATATGACATCTCAACTTTGCATGGTCTTTTATCTTTGGTACTAGCAAAATACAATGAACAAGCTTGAACAGTGACCCTACTATTTTGGACTACACTACTTTCATCTTGACGCTTTGCGTAGTATGAAAATCTATTTATGTCATAACCTTCATATGACATGACATCCATTTTTGGCTTAAAGACGAGCCATTTTATGTTCCTAGCAACATTATTTGGTGATTCAGATAGTTGATTAAAGACTTTCTCTTCAAACCACCTAATAAATGTTCGATATGCTCTCTTGCAAGCCACATTGAACTGGATCGCAGATGATTTCTCTTGATAAGATCATTGTGTTATGTGATGTAGCTACAAACTTCATCGATGTTGTGTAAAATATACAAACGTGCTTGTTCCCACAACTCACGACTGATTCCTTTCACTCGTCCTCCCAGAGTTCCTTTGCCACAATAAGATTCAGTGTGATGGGAATTTTTTAGATTGCTAGAAGTTTCATTGCAATTCAAAAAATCATTGAAAAAGTCCATCACCTCCCTAGCCATATAACCCTCAATAATACTCCCTTCAGGATGATAATGATTCCGAACATCACCTTTAAAAACACTAATGTGGCATTCAAATGGATACATCCAATTTAAGAAAATTGGACCCAACATCTTCACCTCCCTTGTAATATGTACTACAAGATGAACCATGATATCAAAAAATGAAGGAGGAAAGTACATTTCAAGATGACACATGGTAACAATTACATCTTTTTGTAATTTATCAAGAGTATCAGGATGTATCACTTTGTTGCATATTTCATTGAAGAAGAAATAGAGTCTTGTGATTGTAAACCATACATGCTTCGGCAATATAGATCGAATAGCCACAGGTAAAATTTGTTGCATTAAGGTGTGACAATCGTGATATTTGAGACCTATCAACTTCAGATCCTTCTTTGATACCAATCTACGAATATTAGAAGAGTATCTTTGTGGAACCTTAATATTATACAAGCACTCACAAAAAGTCTTTTTCTCCTACTTTGACAAAGTGTAACAATATGGTGGTAAATATGTGCGGCGACCCCTGATCTCCACTGATAATTCTTTTCTTATACCCATTAATTCTAAATCTTTTCTAGAATTGATGTCATCTTTAGTCTTTCCTGGCATGTTCAATAGCGTACCAATGATGCTATCACAAACAATTTTTTTCAACATGCATGACGTTAATGCAGTGTCTAATTGCCAAAGATCTCCAATAAGGAAGATCCCAGAATATTGACCTCTTCTTGTATAAAGATTTTTCACATGCGAGAGTACGACTACTTGAACTCTTTCCAAATTCATTAACAATATGTTTCACCCTATCATATACAACATTTCCTGGTATAGGTTTAGGAGCACTTTGTTCCTCAGTTGACCCATTAAAGGTTTTGCGTTGCCTTCGATAAGGATGCACTGGTGGGAGAAATCTTTAATGACCAAGATATATGATTTTACCACCATGTTTCAGTCGGATTGAATCAATATTTTCCTCACAAACAGGACATGCTTTGTATTCTTTTATGCTATATCCAGACAAATTTCCATAAGCTAGAAAGTCATTAATCATGCAAAACAACATAGCACACAAACTAAAGATCTCTTTATGTGAAGCATCATATGTCATAACACCTTCTTCCCATAGTTTCATTAGGTCATCAATTAGAGGTTGAAGGTACACATCAATATCATTTCCAGGTTGCTTGGGCCCTGATATCAATATTGACAACATGACATACTTATTTTTCATACACAACCAAGGAGGAAGATTGTATATAACAATCATAACTGGCCATGTGCTATGTTGGCTGCTTAATGTAGCATAGGGATTCATTCCATCTGTACAGAGTCCAAGTATTAAGTTTCTTGGTTCTTTACCAAATTGAGGGTATAATAAATCAATTTTCTTTCATTGTAGTGAATCAGATGCATGTCATAGGATGCCATCATCATTAGCCTTTAACTCCCCATGCCAAGACAAATTTTGCACATCTTTTGTATTAGCAAATAAGCGTTGAAATCGTGGTATTATTGGTAGATACCACATCACCTTAGCAGGAGAGCCATTTTTAGCCTTAGCTGAATTTGTGGTCTTATACCTTGACGCACCACATTTTGGACAATTTATCAAATTACTATAGTCCTTCTGAAATAACACACAATTATTTGGACATGCATGAATCTGCTTAGCCTCCATTCCCATTGGCCAAATTATTTTGTTTGCTTGATATGTTGAAATTGGAAGCTCGTTGCCTTCAGGAAGAATTTCCTTTAACAAAGACAACAGTGAAGTGAAACTCTTATCGCACCACCAGTTTTGAGCTTTAAGAGTATATAATCACATCATAGCACTCAACCTTGTGAACGTAGTACACCCTTATATAATGGTTTTTCAACATCATGGACAATGTTTGCAAATAAAGAAGGTGGATCAATGACAATGTCCCGACAACTACGTAACATCTCATCAACCATATCATCCTGAATCGGGTCATCCTGAATCGGTTCATCATTGACATTATCATCATTATCTATATCTTCTATGCCACAACTATTAGTATCGACATTTTTTGATCCATAATTAAATTTCTCTTCATGCCAATACCATTCATTATAACCTTGTATGATCCCATTTCATATGACATGATTCTTAATTTCCTCACCAGTAACAACTTTCAAATTGTTACCACAATTTCTACATGGACAATATAGCCTATATGTAGGTAGTTTCCTATGTTCCTCAACAAATCTAATAAATTCATCAAGACCTTTGGCAAACTCTGGACTGGAATGGTTCTTGATAGACATCCAACTTCGATCCATTTTCTATATCACATTAAAATTAATTATAAAACTAAGCATTTAATATTGATACTATAAGCTGTAAGTTTTTATTGATAAGAAGTTAATTACTTTTATATTAAAGTGTACCACCTATCCCATTTTTGAATATTTAATCTCACTAGTTACTGTATAATGTATGTTTAGTCTTGAAGAAAATTTCAGCAACATTTCCCCTAAGTTCTCCAAGTACACCGATGTAAATGGAAAATAACCTCTCACATATGTACCCAGAGAACAAATGAGAAAATCCTACTGAAATTTTCTTCAAAACTAAACATACATTATACAGTTACATCCTAAGTGAGATTAAATATCCAAAAATAGTCCCAGACCGGGGACTATCCAAAATTTACTCCTAATGAGTAAATTTTGAACGAGTTTCTAAGTTGATACATGCATAAATGTATTATTGTCATATTTATATATTAAGTTAAACATCATGCATCGATGATCTCATCTATAAACCCTAAAGTGTCAATCTGGGACTACACAATTCCTATCCTCATATTTCTAGAATGTATACAATGATTACATATGTGACTGATAGTAAAATGTAGATATGAAAGAACACATATTTTTATTATTGGTTGGGTTACAAGTCAAATACAATGGAAAAACAATGTAACTGACCTGAGCTGCCTAGATGAAATTGAGAGAACCGTGAGCAAGAGGATGACTGGTTGTTGGATTGTCCTATTGATCAGTTAAAGACCTACAGTTGAAGAGGTGAGGGTTCAGTATATGTGGGTATACGACTGCAATGACGCCGTATAAAATGTGTTGAATAGACTTAAAAAAATACATCATTTATGGGTAAATGACTATAATGACGTCGAAGCAAAAGCCATCAAATATAGGATATTTCCCATGGGATATCTCCCATCAAATTTTTGTGAAACATACATCATTTATGGGTATACGACTTCAATGACGCCCATTCACAGGTCTTGAAGCCACCCTAAAACCCAAATGATGCATGACAGTCATAAATCCTAGCACTTATATAAAAGACTATACAAAGCAGCAATGGCAAAAGAAAAGAGGAAGAGGCTCGTATCCTCTACATGTCCAGAACACAAAATGAAGCTCATGATAAACTCAGAGAGACAAGAGAAGCATTACATATGTGCACATTGGGAGAGTGAGGCGGCGGAGACAATACTTTGATCAGTTGGAGATTACTACTCTAGCAGTCGATATGCTCTGGCGGTGGGGGAGCTTGTGCGGGAGAAGAGCCGAAGCAAGAAGGCAAGGTTACATCGACCCTTATAGCGTCGGAGGTGTCATCGCCATCCAAGGAAGAAAGCAGCGGCTGGGCGTTGTCATCCAAGGAAAGCTGCGTTGAAGATGGTGGTTGGGGAGGCGACCCTTGCAGTGCCGGAGGCATCGTTGCCGTCTAAGGAAGAAAGTGGTTGTTGGGTATCGTCATTGTCTAAGGAAAGAAGCGTAGCTCAAAACCCTCACGAGCTCGCGAGGTAATAACCAAAGCTGCAGGTAAGAAAAGATGCAAAGAAGAATAGTGGGAATAGCGGCAAAGAAGAATAGCGGGAATAACCTATAGCTCGCGGGGTGACCTATAACGTCAGTTAACAGGGGAAAACTGACGCTACAGGTGAAATTGTGCCCACATTTTTGTTTCGATCGAGAATTTTGTCGATCGAGATGCCCTACAAGGTCGGTTATAAGCAAAAAACTGACCCTAGAGGTACTTATACACGCACGAAGGCAAAATGGAGCCAATTTTGTCTCGGTCGAGAATTTTGTCGACCGAGATGCCCTACAAGGTCAGTTATAAGGAAAAAACTGACCCTAGAGGTACTTATACACGCACAAAGGCAAAATGGAGCCTATTTTTGTCTCAGTCAATTTTTTTTTGACTGAGATGCTCTACAAGGCCGGTTATAAGGAAAAAACGGACCCTAGAGGTACTTATACACGCGCGAAGATAAATGGAGCCAATGTTTGTCTCGGTCAAATTTTTTTCGACCGAGATGCCCTACAAGGCCGGTTATAAGGAAAAAAACTGACCCTAGAGGTACTTATAGATGCGTGAAGGCAAAATGGAGCCTATAAAGCAAGGTTTGCTCGGTCGAGAAATACGTCGACCGAGAAATTTCGGTCAAGAAAATTCTCGATCGAGAAAGTACTGTCATAAGCTTCTCAGAGGTCTTCTAAGGTTGGTTTTTAAAAAAAAACCAACCCAAGAGGTCTTAAATGGTGCCCGCATTTTTTGTAGACATATAAGGTCAGTTATTTGGAAAAATTGGCCCTATAGATCGAGGCATGAAGCCAAAATTGAGCAAATTTTCACCGCGGGAAACTTAATGGGTCGACATTCTAATCCCATTGCCTATAAGGTCGGTTATTTTATGAAAACTGGCCCTATAGAGATATACTACAAGGTCGGTTATTTTAAGAAAACTGACCCAAGTGGTCTTAAGTGGTGCCCACGTTTTTTATAGACATACAGTCGATTATTTGGAAAACTGACCCTATAGAGATACACTACAAGGTCGGTTATTTTAAGAAAACTATCCCAAGAGGTCTTAAGTGGTGCCCGCATTTTTTGTAGACATAAGGTCGGTTATTTGGAAAAATTGACCCTACAGGCAGCGACATTATTGGCCAAAAATGTAGTAGTGAGATGAAAGTATTAAGAAACTTTGATGATATCAAATGTTGAAATACTTTGCATCAATACCTTGAGAACCTTCAAGAAAGAGTTGTGGTAATGTATCACAAGTCAAATACATCTGAACATGATGATGTGTCAAAATTAAGGAATTATACCATTATGAGTCATGATATAATTATCAATTAAACTAAGATTTTATATCCTCATAAATATAGACCTATCACTAAATCATGTACCATCTGAATGGTTTATAAGACATCATATATGATATGATATGGGAATGTCCCAAAATGTCTAAAGGATTGAAACCTACATTTGAGAAAGTAGTTTCTTGAAAAGGTTTATCCACAAATCATAATTATTGAATGTTACTATTAATCACAATCCAATAACAAAATGTTTTTTGACAGGATAACTGAGTTCCTAAAGAATCAGCGGGAGTAAAAGTACAACTCAAAATGTTTGAGGATAACAAAGAGGTACAATGAGAACTAAGAGAATAAAAAATTATTGTGGAATCTCAAGTTTGCCATGTGACACAGAACAAAATAGTTCTATTAGAACACATCTAAAATTGAGGATTGTGAATCCAACGTCTCAGATAGGTTTCATGACAAGATGAGCCAACAAATCAACTAGAAACTATAGAATACCATAATTTGAGTAATTATGGATTCCATATAAACTAACAAGGTATAACCTTGATAGCATTACACGAGGGGTCATACCCGAAGGGTGCAATAGGGTCTTATGGCAAAGACCTACATGGATAACAAAAAAGGACGAATTGGTTGAAAAGATTTTATATTAGTTCAAGTTGTTGAACATAATAGAAATTCCTTTACCAATTGTCAAGATTGTTGTTGTAGTTAAAATAGACTAAGAGGTTTAGCATATGAAGATAAAACTAGATTAATTAAAGGGAATAAATCATAGGATGTGTACATGACACAACCTAAAAGGTTTTAAATCTTCAAGAATGTAAATAAAGTCTATAAACTACAAAGTTTAATATGGGATTGAAACAAGCATCTTAGAAATGGGATCTTTTGACTTGACAAAATAGTCAAAGAGTTTGACTTGAATCAAAATAAAAGATGAAATATGTTATTACAAAAGATTTGATGGGAGCATATATGAGTATTCCACATATGATGAGGAATAACATCTCAATATTGTGAATATTGAGAACCGATGTGAAAGACACCTTCAGCAATGGAGGATTAGGTGAAACATCTTATGAGATAAGGACTAAGACCTATAGAGATCGTTCTTGAATGTTTCATAACATAAGTTTGAGCATATACAATAGCAACATGTTGAATGAGTTCAACACAGAAATGATTCAATGAGCGAGAATTCAAATTAGTCTCTTATGAACCATATGTTTCAATCCTTGTGAAGAATGGAAATATCATGATTAAGATGACATAGGCTGTAACAATGGATCTATCATGAATGCTGTAAGTGTACTTATCCCAATAATCTTATACGTATGGGACATGACAAGATGATATTAAATTCCAACAAGGGGTTATTGGAATGTCATTAAAAGATGTCAATTAGTACTTAAGGATAGACTTCTAGTAATTAAAGATAACATGAAGAGTTAGATGTAAACAGTTACATCGATGCAAGCTTCCATAATGACAAAAGTGATCACAATAAAATATGTTTGATTTTAGAGGAGAAATGAAATGAGTTGGAAGGGTTCTAAACTAATAATCATTAATTCTATTCTACAATAGAAGTTGAGTATACTTGTATTATGAGCACAAAGTGATATTGTTTGGATCTAAAAGTTCATATGATAAACTTATAGATGTTCCAACCATTGATGACTCAGTAGTGATATTGTGACAACAATGGAACTACTTGTTAGGCAAGGAATATCAGATACCATATTATGATGGTTTCAACTCATAGCGAAGAGATAAGAAACATGCAATAGACTGACTATTAGCAAAATGTTGCTAACCCACTGGATTAGCACTTGCACATTAGAAACATGGTGGAAATGTTTAAATCACAAAGAATGAGATTCATGGTTAATTGGCTCTAAGTGCAAGTGGGAGTCTGTTGGCAAGGTATGCCCATAGAGAAAATCATGTGATGATTGACATGACATATACCATAAAGGATTTGATTATATTCATAAAGGCAAGCTTCCAATTCATTCTATTTCATTCAGTTATAAGATAATGAGGAAACATTATGATTGTCTAAAGAATGACAATACTCAATGATGTATGTATTGAAGTACATGACTTGGAGAATGAGATCATATAAATGCTAAGAGTATGTACATTCTTGTTATGTCCCTAGTCGGTTGTTACTATGGAAGGTAGATAGACACCAGTAACATATAAAACTAGAGTGTGGGTTGGTTGATGACTAAATCTCATTAGTCATGATATGACAATATCAAACCAAGCACACAAATACATGTTAGGGAATAGTGTATCAAATAGATCCACCTTGAGAGTGACACATGAAAACCATCATATCATAGTCATAGTCATCTCTCATAGTGAAGGTGGTGATTGTGGTTCTTAGACCTAAAATCAGTGCACTCATCACATGTCATTGGGTACACTTTGACATCATCAAATGCAATCCTGAAACATGAGTTGTCATAAAGGTAATGATTGGGTGACTTTGACACATGGGGATAGACTATGAGTGATAGAGATGGTATTTGTCCCTCCTACTAGAATTTGATATTGTGGCCATTGCATAAGTGAGACTGAGAAATACATGTGCGTGCACGCATGGATCCATATAGGATATTGTGGTCACATTATCTCAGATAGTCTCTCTTGGTTCAAGAAACATGAGATGAACGTTGAGAGGATGACGATTCCATGCCTCGAGTTCACTCCAGATAGAAGAGACAAAAAGGAATTATACAATCATTGTAACACCTTATATAGATTGTAGGTTGAAGTTGTTCTCCAACTTTCCATTCACTTGGGTAGCACTGATGTGTGACTAGGCACCACTCTCTTCTTGTGATGACATAAGTTAGTTATGGACATTCACTACCAACATGATATGGGACCTATAAGGTCACACACAAAGGAACTCGTCTAGAAGAGGAGTTTAATCTTAAATGATGATTGGATTGATTACTAAAGTGTTTAGGTACTCAATTCATGTAACAGATCAACTAACTGCACCCCAGCTGATCGTATCACAGGGCGAGATGGTCGTTTGGTGCACCAGATGATCATCTCACAGAGTGATACAGCCGTTTGGGTTGTCAAGCTAATCTAGAACTAAATTGGCTAGAGTTATGCACGAATAAGACCCAACCAATCAGCTCAATGGTTGAACTGATCAGCTCGATTGAGCGAGATGACTGGATCACTTGGTGAATGGATCGACTTAATTGGGCTGGTGGAAGGTTCTAGTAACTTTCCCAAATTTGTGAGAAAATTAGATCATTTCAATTGCACAATTCTTGTGATGCAATGAATTAGTGTTTAACATTAATCGGAAATGAATTGCCAAATTCATATGCGATTGGGAAAGTATGAAATGACTGTCTCATAGTGTCATACGATCGTCTGGGTCACCAGACGACCATATTGTGGTTCGAAGTTTATGAAAATTCAAGATCTTTTGGTTCCTTCCACTCCCACACAAATCCTGAAAGACTGGGAACTCTAGCCCTAACCCTGCCTATAAATAGAGGGGTACTGGGGGATTCTCAAAGAACAACAATAACACAGACTATTGATAATCAGTTGCTCTGACAATTGTTGTCCTCTCTAGCTGTGGTAACCAAGAGAGCCCAAGTAAGTTCTACCTGACTAGGGAGGAATAGCTACAAGAGAGAACAACTGAGGATCATTGTTGTGGGAGAGCAAGTTGCTGACTAGTTTGCCAACGGGAGGGACAACTCCTTCATGTCTGTTCTAGTTGGATGACATGAGTTCTAGTTGGTCTGTGTGGACTACTCTAGAGGTAGGTGTAACATCCCAAAAATTGAGGCCTAAGATAAAATGATCTTAAAAGGAATGATTGGACTACCCATATCACCAAGGTGTACCTCCTTTTTAGGGATCCCATTACTAAAGAACTCCATAGTTAAGCGTGCTCAACTTGGAGTAGTAATAGGTTGGGTGACCAGTCAAGAAGTATATGCAGTTTGTGGGGTCAGTCGTCATTCCTGAAACCCTGCTAGAGTTTTGGGCAGTGGGCCCAAGTGTTACAAATGGTATCAGAGCCAATTCCTCTCCAATAGGTGGGCCCACATGGGCATGTGGCATATCAGTCTTATACCATGCAGTCCAGGCAAGTTAGAAAGGTCTATCTGTTGAGATGAGATGGACCCGCCTTTGTGCTAGTAGTCGTGTATGGGAACTGGGAGTCCAAGCACCATTCTAGGTCTACACTAAAATGGGGAAGAGATCATGAGGCCGTATATTGAGCCTTGATGAGGACGTCAAGAGTCTAAGTGGGGGAGATTATAACATCCCAAGAAATGAGGCTTTGGATAAAATGATCTAAAAGGAATGATTGGACTACCCATATCACCAAGGTGCACCTCCTTTTTAGGGAGCCCATTACTAAAAAACTCCATAGCTAAGAGTGCCCAGCTTGGAGTAGTACTAAGACAGGTGACCAGTCGGGAAGTTTATCCTGGCTTGCGTGTGAGTGAGGACAAAGCTCGCAGTTAAGGCTAGTGGTGGTCTGTGGGGTCAGCCATCATTCCTGAAACCCTAGTAGAGATTTAGGCAGTGGGCCCATATGTTACAACAGGAGTCCTTTGGCTACTTCTAGAAGAGAAAAGTCAGCCTGTAGCCCATGGTGAGACCACATGAGTCGCTATAGAAGTTGTCATGTCTACTGTCCGTGGTGAAGACCAAGAGCTGTACAACCACCGTATAAGAGAAACTAGAAGACAATTGCTACTACAATGAGTTGTAGTCATTGGAATTGCTCTAGGATCATGTATAAACTCGTTAAACCATCCTTCCTATTTCATAGTAGTTGATGTGATCTTGCTGTTATGGGAATAAGATAGATACATTTTTATTTCTGTTGCTATACTTTATGCATGTATTTCCCAACAACAATAACCATCACAAAGGACTTACCTATTTATGACCAAAAGTCTTCTAGCTTAACAAGGACTTACCTACTCTTGTGATGAGTTTTAGGCCTTCTCTAAGGACTTACCCTTCTTGCAACAAGTCTTCCATCTTCAAGGATTTTTACTATTGACTTGGATCTTCCACCTTTGACTTCACATTCACTAAGGAGAAGCTTTTCACCAAGGGACTCCTTCCCTTCTTCTTCTTCTTCTTCTTCACCTCTCTTATACAAGAGAGAGAATCTTCATGTTAATGATATAAAGATAGATTGGGAGGTGGAGGAAATGAGAGCCTCACAATATATACATGTATGGACTATCTCTCTTATAAATCTCCTACTCACTCTAATGGATGTAGCAAGTGACTAAGATCATTAGAGTGGATGGAGGATATTTGGAGGCGAATCTTGCTCAACTATATAATATGAACCTTCATAGTGTATGACTAACCATGGGATGAAGCCCAAGGGGTCCTATTTATAGTTGAGGTTTCCTACTAGCTAGTAGATACACTTAGGTTCAAATTCTAGCAATTTTGAGTGTTGCAAAGAATCTATTTTCAAGTTTTGCAACACTCTAATGGCTAGAAATACTTTTCTGCACTAGACCGTGTAGTGTTGTCAACTGAGTTGCCTTCTCGAAAACTTGTCCGACATAAATATACGACAAATCAAATTGCAGTTGTAGGTTGAGTTTATCTCAGACGGAACTTGACCGATGGATGTAATATGTTTTGTTAGTGTAGGGTGTCAGTCGAGTTGCCACCAGGAGAAACTCGACCAACCCTGGGTATTGCCAAAAGCCATGTTGGCTATTGACTGAGTAGCACCAGGAAAAACTCAATCAACAAGCCAGTCTGTGAGGACTTATGACAAATGCCCAAAACTTAGATATTCAATTCAAGTCTCTAAATTTCCATTGAGCTTGAATATAAATTATGCATTCATTACAAGTGATTTATGTCAAAGATTCATGGAGAAAATTATCTATTCTTCAATCTTGTTCTTTATGGATGTATGAATTGATTTCTCCAAGTTAGGGTGCACAAGTTAAGGCATTTGGAGCGTGTGTATATAATCTGAAATCACTCAAGTATAAGCATCATACACAAATAAGAGGAATGGTTTAGTCATCATAAAAGCAAGGGATTAGTCAATTCAGCCTTGAGTCAACATTCTCCTCCCTTTTAAACATGACAAACCATTCCATAAGTGTATTTAAAGCTTTTTAAATAAGATAATAAAGATCATACCTTTGTAGAAACCTATGGGTTTCAATGAATTGATTTCATATGCTCCCCCTCAATTTATGCTAATTGAGTTCATATACTCCCCCTATATTTGTTCTAGTTATTCTACATGGTTCGCTTTCATAACATTTATAGAAACTATGTCTTTTACTTGTATATGTACCACATACATGTGGTATACTCTTTACATAAGACCTATATTCTCCCCCTTTGTCATTTCAAAAAGTGAGGGGTGGAATAGCTAAAACACAAGTTGTTAGAATAGGGTGTGTAGAAGAGCAAAAACTAAAAGCTTGTCCAAGCAATGTGATGCAAAGCAAATCAAGACATGCATTAGTACAACCCTAGATGTAATTCTAGCAAATATCAATGCAATTCTATGCAAGCAAATAACTCAAGATAGTAGATTTGCAAGTCATGGAACAAGCTTGAGTGTGTATGAAACAAGATACAAGCATAGCATATAGTTGAATACCTATATATGAGAAAAACTAGAACCATATGTATATGGACTACTAATAGATGATATCACAAGTTAGGACAACTAGTAAGTTAAAAAAAAAGCTATGAGTAGATGTACAGAAATATCCATACAAAGAAATATGCAATTTAGGAAACAAGAATGGATATTTCTTACAACCAAACATGCATCATTACCAAAAGATGATTACCACTAAGAAACTCAAGGTTCCATCAAAAAGATATACAACTAGATAAATGTATCAAGTTAGAGCACACCAGAAGCAAGTTAATCAATAAGTTTCAAAGAGATAATCATCAAAACATGCATAATATCTCAAGACAAGTAATTGTTATGTGTAGATATACCAATTTAGAGCAATTAAGAAAGATAGAGTTCTATGAATGATAAGCAATTTAAAGCATGGAAATATGCATATCATATAGAGGTACCAGGGAGAGTGCCGATAGAATAATGTTATTTGTTGAGAAATTCTATTTGAGAGGGAACTTCTCATCCAGTAAACCATCTTTATATTCAGTGCACAATGTCTTTGGTCGAGTTGTAGGTTGAACTTCTCAACTAACAACAGCTACTGCCAAGACCCTATTGGTGCCTTTCAGTCAAGTTTCGGCAAAAAAATTCGACCGACAATGGATGCTGGAAAGAAACACATATATTTCAGAAAAATATATCTAGAGGCATGGTAAAAATATAAAAAATATCCAAACATATATAAGCAAGATTATAATGCACTATAAAAGCATCAACAATAGTTTTTTGAGAAAAAAAGTGATGAGAAATACAATATACCAATTTTGACTCAAAAACATATGCAAGGTGCATACGAACTTAGCAAAGACAAGTAATGATTTGATATGCCAAGAATACCATATCCTATCTTCTTACCAATTATTTTCCACTTGTTTCCACCCCATAAACATCTCAATTTCTTCTTTAATATAGATTGATAAAATCAATTTGCAAATCAACATCTCATGCCAACCCATTTACAAGTGACCTACAAGAAAAAAGATGAAATGGTTCCCAATCATATTTTTGGGTTCAGAGGGGTTATCTTAGCAACCCAAGTCATATTGCTTTTGGGTGCTTTCCTAAAAAGACAATATGTAGAATAATGGCCAATTTCATTGCAATAGTTGTAAGTGCCCTTAACCTTGGAGCTAAAGGATTCTTCATGAAAGATTGGAGGTCCTTCATCTTTTTTGTTCCTTTGGCTACTATCATACCTATACCATATCTATAATTTGTTTAGTTGTATGGTGTATGATATCATTACGATTCTTTATATCACATATAAACTTTTGCAAAGAGGATCTCAACCAATGATTATAATGCATAAGATAAGTAATAGCACAAGACAATTGATTGGTATCATTTTAGCATGCAAGTTGGTTTCTAAGCTAAGAGTTTTGGTCATATAAGAATCTTTTTCAATACGAATAGTAGAAATATTATTCTCTCTACTAGTGGAACTAGAACAAGATTGACACTGATTTTAACAAGCAAGGAAGAAATTTCTTTTGAAAGCAAAGTAATTTTAGAAATATAGACATTGTTTTCAGATTCTATTCCTTGGATAACAAAGCCTTTGTCCTGTTTTTTCAATTCTAAGAACATTATTATCAAGCGTGAGAGAATTCACAATTATAGTATGCTCTTCATTAAAACTAGGCATAAGAGATTTTGATTCTAAAAATCTAGTCTTATCAAGCATGATAGTATTTTCAAGTTTAAGAGCATCTACTTGTCTAAGTTAAGCATTGTTTTCTATCTCAAGACTTGAATTTAAATTCAAGTTCACATCATCTTGCAAGAAAATGTTAGCATGTTCAAGATCATCCTTTTCTTCATGCAAGTTATCAACAATCTTAGCAAGATTTTTATTTTTATGCTTAGTATACTTAATATATGCATGAGTAGCATGAATAATGGCAATTATGGGGTTTTCATCTAAAGAGTTTATATGTACCTCATTTGAATCTTCATTGGTACTTTTTGTGAGAGAGAAGTATCTCCACTTCCACTAGAGCTTGAGCTAGAGTTTTCACGAGAATCTTCACTTGAGAGTGAGTTTGAGGAGCCACTAGAGTTTTTGTGCCATGTCTCCTTCTTCTTGAATTACCCTTGAGATGCCTTTCCTTGGAGTAGGGAGCTTCAAGATCATTTGGTGAGCCATCTTCATTTTAGGATGGAGAAACTTGACCAATGAATTGTTGTTGCACAATAGCTTCAACTTGAGATTTGATTGCAGCCTTCTTCTTTCTCTTAGACTCTCTCTCTCTCTTCTTCTCTTTCTTTTTCCTTTTGCTTTTCAAGTCTCACTATATAAGCTTGTTGATTTCCTATGAGATCTTCAGTAGGAATGTTAGAGAGAGACTTCATTTCTATTATGGTTGTGGCAACACATCCCATTATCACACAGATAACGAGGTGTTACGCGAAAACGTGCGGAAAACACCATAACCACAGATTATCAAAAACACGGGTTAATTAAAACCGATTGTGGAAAACTGATAAACTGTGAAACTATTACTTTCCAATCCTCATCCTGCACAGAAACATGTCATATAAATATGTACATACACAAGATCTGATACGTGTCCACAGCTCAGGAACAGCTGTCCATCCATCACATGAGTTCACCACCTGTTCATATATACATAAAGGCCCACATTCGGCCAACACCAGGATATACAGATATCATCGAACGATCTTCGTGAAACATCGTCAAAACACTGCCAAGGACCTGAGAGTACAGGGATGACTCTAGACTCTACTACAAAACATCCAAAACAGCAGCATGTCCATCGCTTGCCTTCTACTGCTCCTCAAGCTGCTCGCCCGCAACACCACAACCACGACCACGTCTACCTCGACCACCTAAAAAGGGTGTAAACCAGCGGAGTGAGACAATTGAACAATTGTCCCAGCGGGAAACATAGCTCCCCACCGCAACTACAGAACCTCAGTAAAAGAATCTATAACAGCAATTATAATATGAGCAGATATATCAGAAGCAGTTATATATATATAATAAGATCATTCTTACCGGCAAGCATACCAGCTGTACTAAAACTTATAACCAGATGTCTTTCAAAAGAATATGATTATCAAGATAAGGTATATCAACATGTAACATGATTATTAGAACAGGGTATAATGCCATATAACCTGATTATCAAGATAAGGTAGATTACCACATGACCTGCAAGGTATAACAGAATATTACACAAACAAGGCCTCAACCAATGTTTCGTATTTGATATGATCAGTAAATACTAAACGGCTGTATTACATTTTATTATGCCCTGAGGATTTGAACCGTACCGTTCAAATCCAACCTTCGGTTACGAAACCCAAGACGGTGCCATACAAGGTCAATGGAAGAGCCGGACTCCACGACCTCCCACCTCATGGTCAGTACATGAGTACAACACAAGCAGGACCGCAGTCACATGCTGAAGTGGTCTAAGCCACAGGGTTAGCTCCATAGGCTACCCATTCTCTAGCCCGCCTTGGTACAGGTCTCGGCACTAGTAAAACTAAGCCACGGGCCTGTTCACCATGCTCTGAGCCATGAACGTATTCATGCTCCACACATCACATATCCTGAGCCATGGGCCTGCTCACCATGCTCTACATACATATCTGAGTCTGCAACCGAAGTTACACTCTTACCTCCTCATTTTCAGGCTAGGAGCAACCTACACATATTCAACAATATGTGCTTCCAGGTTAACCCGTAGGAAAACTCGTTTCACCATCACCAAGTCCTGACGATGATGGATCTATGGCCAGGGCAAACTACATGATATATTTCACTGTGATTAATTAGTATCTTTTAGATGGATTGCAAGATTCAACCAAGTTGTATAACATGCAAGATATAATAGAAAGTAAAGAACATAATATTGTTGAAAACACATCAATCTGATCCATCTCAAGGATCCCACTTCACATGCTACCACTTGGCCTCTTACCAACCATCCAGATCCATCTCAAGGATCATCACATACCACGGGGTCTCAATCCTTCATCATGTACTGTCACTGCCTCTTAAGGCTCACATCATCATCATGGGACCAACACATCACATACATAATCTTATAGAGCAATTATCAAAGTAATGTTACTCATTACATATGTCACATAGCCCTTTCATAGCTAAGTCATCACCTGCAAGGTTAAGGTATGCAATAATTGTAGATTCAACATAAGGAATATGCTCACTATCATGAAATATCATTCAAGATAATTAAATTACCAATATTACACTTATTTGGTAACCAAGTGTGTTAAGTACATCATTAACAAACTATACTGATGCTTACCCTAAATCTCAGGATTATACAAACAATCAGGGTATATAGAGATCATGTTGTGTTTACAGAACCAACACTATTATTAACAAGGTCATTACTATGTCATCAACTATTGTCATCTTTATCATGAAGCAACCTTTAACATAACTGTCACTTAGCATCATTATTACCAACATTATTATCATTAAACAACTACTAGAGTAGTTATCATCATCTTCATTATCATTAACAATTAAGCATAAGGGTCACATCATCCATCTATTACATGAGGGCTAACATCATTGTTACTACCATTAGCATCCTTATTATTTGCAAGGCAACATATTACATATTGATGGTATCACAAACACCACCATCGTTTTATTGGTTAATGTATAAACATCCACTTCTATCACATAAGGGACCGTCACCAAAGAAACTCATACCCTCACTATAGCCTCACAACCCTCATCTGAAACCTATCACCCAACATGGGTATCGACCACCACACTAACCCTATCGGCCATCATGGCCCAAGGCATGTCGCCCAACATGGTATCGGCCATCAAGGCACATAGCCTATCGTCCACCACATGGACAAGGAGATAACTCAACATAAGAGCACCCATTCTATCGTCCAACTCAAGGACATCCATGTCGCCCCACACCATCAGACCATATCGCCCAACAAGAGAGAGAGAGAGAGAGTATCGCCCATCTCCAAGGGTACTCACCATATCGGCCAACAAACCCTAGCTCACCCTATCGCCCAACTCAAGGGCAAGGGTATCGGCCAACCTAAAGGACTCATCATGTCGCCCAACACCCGCTACCATATCGTCCACCAAGGGGAACACCATGCCGTCCAACTCAAAAACAAAGGTGTTGCTCAACCCAAGGAACCATATCGCCCAACATGGTCACCATGTCGGCCAACATCCATACTAGGTCAACCTATCGTCCAACCCAAGAGGAAGGGTGTTGCCCAACACCAAGAACACTGATATCGTTCAACTCAAGGACAAGGGTGTCGCCCAACACAACCACAAGGAAGGGATATCGCCCAACCCTAGGTCATCTTCAACCTTCAACACAAGGGAGCACAAACCCTAAAAAGCAAGGTATACAAGGAACCCTAAACCCAAGAGAGGGATATCGGCCACTAAGGTATATAAGCAAGGTGCACAAGAAAGGAACTAAGCTAGTCTACTAACATGTAACAAGGTTAAAGCTAGAGGTAAGAGAGTTAGGGTTAGAAACTATGCAACCCACCTTAAGCTCCAAGGAAGAAGATGCACTTTGAGCTCCAAGGTTGTCGGCCACCAAAGCTCCAAAGCACTCCAAGGTACAAAGCTATAGTCCACCAGGCTGCTCCAGGAAGGTGTATCGGCCACCACTTCAGCTCCAAGGAAGTGTATCGGCCAACACAAGCAAGATGGAGAGGGATATCGTGCACCAAGGGTGGAGGGGAGACCAAAAGAGCAAAGGAGACTAAGGCAAGGAGAAGAGCTACCTATATAGGAGGGAAGGGAGGAGAAACCAAGGTACAACCATGCTATGTGTCATCCACCCAAGGGACACATGTCCACCAACTCAAGCCACCTCTCATGCAAGCCATAAGGCACTTGTCCAAGATGTGCACCATGTGTCCATCAACCAAGCCAAGCCATCTGGGCGACACAACAAGAGCTACTGGGCGACACACCAAGCAACTGGGCGACACACCACCTGCCCTGGGCGACACAAGGCTCAAGCAAGCCCAAACAAGGAACTCCAAGGCCCAAACAAGCTCAACTCAGGCCCAAAGGACTCAAACAACAAGCCCAAGCCTTCCTCTCAACCCTAGAGGAAGCAAAGAGGAAAAACATCTCACAAGATGGCAAACTTGCCCACAAAACCCTAAACTTGGGTTATTTGCAAGTAGCCCCTCGAACTCTCAACAAAGCACAACAAAACCCTAATCACCACTCAAAGGTGATTAGCAAGCACCAAAGCACCAAGATCAAGCAAAACAAACAGGGTAAACCCTAAACGCAGGTCAGGGTCCTTACAATGGTAGCCACCTTTAGTTGCCAACAATGAGGAAGAGAACAAAGGGTCATGGAGTTCACCTTTACTCGATCCATTGTATGACCTAGGAAGGCAAGACCATTTATAATGGCGTCGAGCCTTGAGAACATTTCAGCCACACTCTCCTCCTTTACCATCTTGAAGTTTTCAAGGAGGTCATTCAACATATAGAGTTTAAATTCCTTCACTTTTGTGTCCCCTCATAAGTAACACATAGATTTCTCCATATCTCATAGGCCATGTCACAAGAATAAATCTGGTTGAACTCAATGGGGAAATAGAGGCATAGAGGATTTTGATGGCTATAGCATTCAAGGTTTCTTTCTTCAAAGTAGCATCATCTCATTCTTCTACCTTTGTGTAACATCCCTGACCTGGGTTATAACCTAACCCTGAAAGTTTTGCCTAAATTATGTAATTAAACACCTGTGAGTATTCTCTGGCATGTAACTAAGTTCCTAAAGGAACATATACTTTCAATTTTGCTCCTTTATAAACAAAGTTGTAGCATTGTTTTGTAATGCAGGGACCCATGTGCAAGTTACCCAGTTTAAGGGTTTAACTTGCAATTTCATAGGTTAAGATGTTCTTTTGATGTTGAGACATCATATGAGTGAATATGATGAGGCATGATGGATTTTCCAAGCTTGGGCATTCAAATGCAGCTTGTGGAGTGATCCTAATGCTTAAAAACCCTAATTTGGAGTAAAGTGTAATTTACCCAAATTGTGGGTGAAAATTGTAAAGTACACCTTCTAGAGCATCTTATATGACTCTTGGCATCATTTAGAGTAGAAATGATGAAAGAGATACATCAATTAATGATCAGATAAGAAAAGTGATCTTTGTGCATGAAATTCACCATATATGGGTATGGAAATCTTTCATGTATGAACCCTAGTTGAAAGTTGACCTTCTTCACCTTTGGACCTTGGGTTTAAGATGAGTTTTGCTTAAGTATGAAAGGGAGAAACGTGGCTTATAATAAGGAGAAGGGACGTGCCTATAAGAAAGGAGGGACCTAATCAAGAAAAGGAGAAACTAGTTGTCCTTATGTTGGAAATGACCCCAAGATATATATACACCCTTCCTTTGTTTGTAAAGGAACGTTTCCTTCACTTCCTTTCTTATTTCCTTGCTTAGACCGACTTAGGACAGAGCTCTGGAGAAGAGGAGAACGTCCAAGCAATTCTAGGTAATCTTTGATCATCATCTTGCTCAAATTCATGGAGGAAATCATGTTACAAGGTTGGTTTGCTAGTTTTCTTACTTAGCTTTCTCGTTCTAGCCATATTTTCCCAACCTTTCCTTGGAGAAACACCCTTGGCCGACCTGTGGAGCTCAAGACACCATTAAAGACTTGAAGCTTGGAAGCTTGGAGCTCAAGGAACGACCTTAAGGCGGGTTTTATAACTCTAAACCTTTTGCTTTCTTATGCATATCTTTGTATTTGCAAAAGTAGCTTGTTCTTCCTTTCCCCATCTTTCCTTGATTTCCTGCAACTAAAACCACGAAGAACATACCTTAATCTGGAGGTATAAGAAGATGGGCGTGATTACCAAAGTTACTTTATCAAACGGTCCTGTTTTCCCCCCTCTGACCAAACCGTTTGAAGGGCAAACGGGTTCACAAGGTCGGTTGGAGCAAACGGGTTCAACCCATTTGAGGGCGTTGACAAATCGTTGACCGTTTGGGATTCCTGTTCATAATCATGTAGGCTAATGACCCACCAAATTTGAGGGGTTAACTCCAAAGGAATCGTAGGTTGAAGGCCAATCAATTAGGCAATCGAATTGAATTAAGTGCTGATTTTTCCAAACTGATTAACTTGAACTTTTTGGGCAAACGGGTTCAACCCGTTTGAATGAGTTGACCAAGTGTTGACCGTTTGAGATTCCTGTTCATAAAATGTTGAATTTCATTCCTGCAAAGAATCAAAGTTAAATTCTTAACCAATTGAGAGTTGAAGGCACTTCAACATCCTAACCCTAATCGGGCTGAAATTGCTGTTTTCATATATATATTTTGTTGAGTTTTGGGTTGAAGGACCCAAACGGTCTCAAGACCGTTTGGGCACAACCCAAGACCGTTTTAAGGTCTAAAGTTGAGGTATTCTTGATGGGTTGAAGGTCCAATTGTAATAAGTTGATGAATTGATAAAAATGCTGATTTTAGACCTAATTCAAGTTCAACCCTAATCCAACCAACTTGGTTTTTGGTCAAATTTTGGGAAAACGGTCTCAAGATCGTTTGGAGGTCATCCAAACGATCTCAAGACCGTTTGGGCCAAGTTTGGGCCCAATTGGAGTTCAATTGATAGGTTCAACCTTGATTTGATTCACATTGTTGAAAATTGATGATTAGCCGTTTGGAAACCTTAATTGAGTTAGACTTAACTCTAATTGGCTTTCAATTGAAGGTCAAATTGGTGTCCAATTGATTGAGGCTCATCCTAATTGACTCAATTAGTAAGTGGTTAACATGGCTTGGGCCAATTGAAGGCTTCAACATAGGATATCCTATTCTATCATAACCTTTATATCACCTTTCATGTTCACACCCGTTTCAACCCAAACGAGTCCACACCCGTTTCAACTCAAACGAGTCCACACCCGTTTCAACTCAAACGAGTCCACACCCGTTTCAACTCAAACGAGTCCACACCCGTTTCAATCCAAATGGGTTCACACCCGTTTCAACTGAAACGAGTCCACACCCGTTTCAACTGAAACGAGTCCACACACGTTTCAACCCAAACGAGTCCACACCCGTTTCAATCCAAATGGGTTCACACCTGTTTCAACTCAAATGGGTTCACACTCATTTCATTTCAAATGGGTTCACACTCGTTTCAACTTAAAAGGGTTCAATTGAGTGATACCCTGTTCTAATCAAACCCTAATCACATGATAGTGATATTTTTTTTTGACTCTTGACCCAACCTAATCTAGAGTGGTGTTATCACCATCTACTAATAAGAGGAGAGAGAAAGTATCGTAAGAGAGAGAAAGTACCCTTTTATGGTGGAAACTCAAGTAAAGTACCTTCAATACACATGAATGTGCATGATTAGGGTATGATCCACCTATGTGAGATCATAGAAACCCTAATTATGATAAATGATGAATCTTAACCTAAATCTGAGAGCATCAATGATGATGTTCCTCATACATGATGATGTTATGAGTTCAATTCACTGTAATGTGAATAGTAAACCCTAATTCTAGGGTGATGACATGTAATGTGAATAGTAAACCCTAATTGATGAGAATCAGGGAACTTAGCTCTTATGGTAAGAGTGAAGGTATAATTCTTGAATTGAATTGCTTTTATCACTTGAATTAACCATGCAGGTCCTTAGATGAGGATAATCATATCCAGGTATGGATGATGATGCTACATTCATTGAAAGCATGTTGTTAGCTTTATGAATAGTAAAATATCTTGATGCCTTGTCAGTGGCATCTTATGAGATTAATGGGCTGTGAGAGCCATAAATACCATCAAGGTCATGCTTTAGAGGTGACTTTTGATGAGAATATTGAGAAATGATAATTGATGTGAGTTAGGATTGTTACATTTAGTATTCTCCCTTCATAGCTGCTATGCTAATGTTATTGTTTGAAAACAATGTATGATGTTAAAAGAATACTGAATGTACCTAACTAATCAAGTGTAATCATACCATGTAGAGCCCTGATCATAGATCCATCATTGTCAGAGATCAAATGATGGTGAAACAGGTTTTCCTAAGGGAACTCCTGGATCACATACTTTTGAGTATGTGGGGTATATGGATGTGTAGAACCTTACAACCTAGTGTAGGCATTGATGTAGATGTGTAATCCGTCAATCCTTCACTACAAATCCATACCGCATCAGTGGAAGGTAAACACGAAATCTCCTGATGACGAAGAAAGCATAGATACCGTATCAGTAGAAGGTAAACACGAAATCTCCTGATGACGAAGAGAGTACAGAACGCCACTGTAACTCTAAAATAGCGAAGGATCAGATTACCCTGGTAAGCTATAGTAGCAGAGACACAAGATGTCCTGCAAGTAATCCTCTTACTGACTGAGGAAGGTGAAGGTCATGAGAAACTGGCTCTTTCAATGACCTAGTATGATATCGAGGCACGTAACAGTGATCGGTTGGAGTATGAATGGTATACCTCATCTCCGCAGGGCATGATAATAATGTTTGAAAAACATAATCTACAGCGTAGTATACCTGTTAGAGATAACTACGAGTTAATTGATTGATGTTACACTGTATAGTGCATATGTTCTTCATGTTTCATAAATGTTGAACTCTTGCTTACTACCAAAACTGTTGTTGAAATATTTTGAAAGCTTCTACTGCTTAAGTTATTCTTTGTTTTTCTATAATAAAGCTTCTGGCGGAGAGTTATAACTCTCGCTGGGACAATTATTTAAAATTGTCTCACCCCGTAGACTTCAAATTTTTAGGTGGTCGTCGAAGACGGAGGAACCGGTCTACAGGTGACTAGTCCCAGCAACAGCAACATCAGGAGCAGTAGTAAATCTCAGGTGGAGATTCAGACTGCTGAGTTATATAGTTAGATAGTCAGTCCTATGTGTTCTCTGTACTCTCAGGTCCTTGGAGTCTTTGGTCTGAGATTTTGGTTTTTAAGTTCTTGAGATTTTGTATCATGTTGTATATAATTACTCAAGAAGTAATTATCTGAGATGTAAACAGTTTATCTCCTTTTATGAAAGAAGTTTTTATAGATTCAAGCTCTTATCTCGAAAAGTTTTAATTTCCCGTGATTTTTGTCTTCCGCTATTAATCGAATCGTTTCCTCTAAGTTTATATCGTGGTTTTGGAGATTAGAGCCCACAATTAAGTGGTATCAGAGCTCCAGGTTCACTGAGTCTATAGAGGCATAGGACTTAGGATGTCGAGTCTATCCTTAGTGTTCCTTCCTTATCTAATAGAATCTTCTGCTCCTCAGGAGAAGAAGATACATAAGGATGGTAGAACCACATGATGAGTACGTGGCAGAGAGTAGTGCTAGTGCACCTCAAGGCGGTGCAAGGGTTCCAGAAATAGAACAGCCTGCACCTGAGCCACCCCAGGAGCCACCCCAGTTTGACCCAGCCGATATGGGTAACCCAGCAGTTCAGACGATGTTTGGGCAGTTTATGACTGCCATGACACACATAACCGACATGATGCCCATTCCTGCACCTAGGGCACCTGTCCAGCCTAAAGGACAAGGTATCGGGAAGACGTTCGAGCGACTATGTCGTGTCGGAGCTACCGAGTACTTTGGGACTGCCGACCCCGCAGATGTTGATCTGTGGTTGACAGAGTTGGAGAAGGCTTTCAGGATTCTTAATATCCCGGAAGCTGAGAAGGTTAGACATGCTGTCTATCTTCTCAAGGGAAGCGCTGGTCACTGGTGGAACATGGAAGAGCAGAAGAGACCTGGAATAGAGATCTCGTGGGAAGAGTTTCGCCGAGAATTTGTTCATAGATATTTCCCGAAGACCTTCCTAGATGAGAAGATCTCTCAGTTTGAGAGATTGAGGCAGGGCATGATGAACATTAGCGAGTATGAAGCTAAGTTCATGGAGTTGTTGCGGTTCTGCCCGCACATGGCTGCCACAGAGGAGGAAATAATCAGGAGATTCGAGAAGGGTTTGAATGCTGATATGTCAACCCCTCTGTCTGCCTTAGAAAACTGAGAGAGATTCTCTACCTTCATTGAGTCAGTCCGAAGGATAGAGAGATCTGTGGTTGAGAAGAGGCAAACCCAAAAAAGATATCCACAGTTCTAGGGTTCTTCATCTAGGGATTCCAAGAAACCTAGATTCTCTGCACCTAACCCTCCACCACCCAGATCGAGTTCTCAAACTCAATGGTCACCAAGTAGAGGTAGAGGACGGAGTCAATCGCCTCAAGGGACTCACAGTTCTGCGTCGATGTCAGTCACTGGACCACCAAGACCACCACAATTGGAGAGAAGTTGCTACAACTGTGGTAAGGTGGGACATTTGATGAAGGACTGCCGCTCTAAGCCTGTCAGTGTGATACAATCTCCGAGACAAGGTCAACAGGGATCACAGAGAAGGCAATCTCAAGGAACAGCTCGAGGACGCGGGCAAGCGTCTCAAGCTGGATCATCAGCACCACCTCAACACCATGCTACAGCGAGGTTCTATGCTATGAACCCACCAGAGGCAGTGGTCAATCCACAAGTAGTGGCAGGTCAGATGGAACTTTTATATTCTGATATGTCTAAATCTTGTGTAGTATTTGTTCTGATTGACCCGGGTGCTACACACTCTTTCATCACTCGAAGAGTGATTCACAACTGCAATATGATTGTCAGTCATAGGGCAGATAGTTTTTTGTTGGAGACTCCGTTGAGAGGGTCTGCCGTTTTGCAGGAGGTATGTTCTCCCTGCATCCTCTTCTTTTCTGATCATCGCATTCAAGTGGATCTTATACTACTTGATATGCAAGGATTTGATATAATCCTAGGAATGGATACCTTAGAGAGGTATAGAGTTGTCTTGGATTGTGAGTCCAAGTTGGCTGTGTTTGCTGATGAAAGCAACACATGGATCTTTCAAGGAGAAAGAAAGATTCTTCCCACCTGTCTTGTATCAGCTATGGTTGCTGATAAGCTGATGAGGAAAGGATGTTATGCATTCTTGGCCCATGTGGTAGATGTTACCAAGGAGAGTCCCAATCCTGCTAAAGTTCCTATAGTCAGGGAATTCGAGGATGTGTTTCCTGAAGAACTTCCTGGTATACCACCACCTCGGGAGATTGATTTTGAGATCAATTTGGTCCCAGATACGAAACCCATAGCCCAGACTCCGTATAGGATGGCGCCTGCCGAGATGGCAGAACTCAAGAAACAACTTCAAGAGTTACTTGAGAAAGGTTTCATCCGACTGAGTACCTCACCTTGGGGTGCTCCGGTTTTGTTTGTTAAAAAGAAAGATGGGTCAATGCGGTTGTGCATTGACTACAGACAACTCAATAAAGTAACAATAAAGAACAAGTACCCTTTGCCGAGGATTGATGATCTTTTTGACCAGTTGCGTGGTGCAACAGTCTTCTCAAAGATAGATTTGAGATCTGGATATCATCAACTCCGCATTAAGGATAGTGACATATCCAAGTCTGCCTTTAGGACAAGATATGGTCACTATGAGTTCACGGTTATGTCATTTGGACTAACTAATGCACCAGCTGCATTTATGGAACTCATGAATAGAATCTTCCGACCTTTCCTTGACCAGTATGTTGTCATCTTCATAGATGACATTCTGATTTATAGTAAGGATGCTCAGCAGCATGAGCAACATCTTTGCCAAACTTTGACCTTGCTAAGAGAATATAAGCTATACGCTAAGTTTAGCAAGTGCGAGTTCTGGTTACCTGAAGTGTCTTTTCTTGGACATGTGGTAACTTCCTCGGGTATTCGTGTTGACCCTAAAAAGGTAGAATCTGTTCTACAATGGGAACAACCGAAAACACCGACGGAGATTAGAAGTTTCTTGGGGTTAGCTGGTTACTGTCGAAGGTTTATTAAGAATTTCAGTTCTATAGCCTTACCTTTGACCAAGTTAACCCAGAAAGATGTTCCTTTTTCTTGGAGTGATAAATGTCGACAATCTTTCCAACTGTTGAAGGAGAGGTTGACAAGTGCACCTGTGCTTGTGCTACCTGAGCAAGGAAAAGGATATGTAGTCTTCTGTGATGCCTCCAAGAATGGACTTGGATGTGTGTTGATGTAGGATAAACAAGTGATTTCTTTTGCTTCCCGACAGCTTAAGAAGCACGAGGAGAATTATCCGACAGATGATCTGGAGTTAGCTGCTGTGGTTCATGCCTTGAAAATCTGGAGGCATTATCTCTACGGAGAAACATTCCAGATATTCACAGACCACAAGAATCTTCAGTATATCTTCTCTCAGCATGAGCTTAACATGAGGCAACGTCGCTGGATGGAGTTAATCAAGGACTACGATTGTACAATAGATTACCATCCAGGAAAGGCCAATGTAGTTGCAGATGCCTTGAGTAGGAAATCAGCAACATCAACCATGGATAGAGCACAACTAAACTCTTTAGTATGCTCTAAGAGAGATATGCTTATCTCTTTAAGGCAAGACAATGTACAGTTTAAGGTGTCATTGTTAGCTGGGTTGTTGGCTGAGATGCATATTAAACCTACCCTAAGAGAGCAGATTAAGGAGGCACAACGGGTTGATGTTGTAGTTCAGCAGATTAGATCAGAGTATGGAAATGAGAAGCGAGATGGTTTCTATAACTCATATGATCATGTAGCATGTTATCATGGGAGGATGATAGTGCCGGATATGGATAACTTGAGGAAGTTAGTTCTGGAAGAATCTCATTCTTCGATGTATGCTATGCATCCAGGGAGCACAAAGATGTATCGAAATTTGAAAGATTTGTAATGGTGGCCTGGAATGAAGAAGGATGTTGCAGAGTTTGTGATGAGGTGTCTTGTGTGTCAGTAAGTTAAAGTTGAACACCAAAAGCCTGCAGGAACAATGCAACCTTTACCCATACCACAGTGGAAGTGGGACCATGTGACCATGGACTTTGTTGTTGGCCTACCAAGGACAAGCAAAGGACATGATTCCATTTGGGTAGTTGTTGATAGGTTGACTAAGACAACACATTTCTTACCTATCAAAACAACCTTTTCTACTGAAAGGTTATCACAGTTGTATGTTCAAGAGATAGTGCGTTTGCACAGAGTTCCTGTCACCATAGTTTCTGACAGAGGTCCCCAGTTCACAAGTCATTTTTGGGAGCAGTTACACAGAGCCTTAGGCACCAAGTTAAGGTTTAGTACATCCTTTTACCCACAGACTGATGGACAGTCTGAAAGGACTATACAGACCTTGGAAGACCTATTGAGAGCATGTGTTCTCCAGTTTACCGGGAGTTGGGATCTACACCTGAGCTTGATAGAGTTTGCCTATAACAATAGCTATCAACATAGTATTGATATGGCACCATATGAAGCCTTGTATTGTAGACGTTGTAGATCACCTTTGTGTTGGTATGAGACTGGTGAGCACCCGTTGTTAGGTCCTGATCTTGTGCAGCAAACTACAGAGAAGATTAAAGTTATACAGCAACATCTTAAGACTACACAGGATAGGCAGAAGTCGTATGCTGATAAACGTCGTAGACCCCTAGAGTTCCAGGTTGGAGACAGAGTGTATCTCAAGGTCTCACCGTGGAAATGAGTCCTTCATTTTGGAAGAAAAGGGAAGTTAGCTCCTAGATTTATGGGACCTTATCCAATCGTTGAGCGAATTGGAAAGGTAGCCTATAGACTAGAGTTACCTCAGGAGTTGCAGAAGTTACATCCTATTTTTCACATTTCCATGCTGAGGAAATGTCACCCTGACACCGAGTCAGTTCTACAACCTATGGAAGTAGAATTGAATGAAGATATAACATATGAGGAGGGACCAGTGTCCATTCTTGATAACAGAATTAAAAAGTTAAAGAAGAAAGATATAAGTCTTGTGAAAGTCCTCTAGAACCACCGTGGTGTTGAAGAAGCCACTTGGGCACTAGAGGATGAGATGAGAAGGAAATACCCTACTCTTTTCTCTTAATGCGTTTTATCGATTTCGGGGACGAAATCCTTGTAAGGGGGGGATAATTTGTAACATCCATGACCTGGGTTATAACCTAACCCTGGAAGTTTTGCCTAAATTATGTAATTAAACACCTGTGAGTATTCTATGGCATGTAACTAAGTTCCTAAAGGAACATATACTTTCAATTTTGCTCCTTTATAAACAAAGTTGTAGCATTGTTTTGTAATGCAGGGACCCATGTGCAAGTTACCCAGTTTAAGGGTTTAACTTGCAATTTCACAGGTTAAGATTTCTTTTGATGTTGAGACATCATATGAGTGAATATGATGAGGCATGATGGATTTTCCAAGCTTGGGCATTCAAATGCAGCTTGTGGAGTGATCCTAATGCTTAAAAACCCTAATTTGGAGTAAAGTGTAATTTACCCAAATTGTGGGTGAAAATTGTAAAGTACACCTTCTAGAGCATCTTATATGACTCTTGGCATCATTTAGAGTAGAAATGATGAAATAGATACATCAATTAATAATCAGATAAGAAAAGTGATCTTTGTGCATGAAATTCACCATATATGGGTATGGAGATCTTTCATGTATGAACCCTAGTTGAAAGTTGACCTTCTTCACCTTTGGACCTTGGGTTTAAGATTAGTTTTGCTTAAGTATGAAAGGGAGAAATTTGGCTTATAATAAGGAGAAGGGACGTGCCTATAAGAAAGGAGGGACCTAATTAAGAAAAGGAGAAACTAGTTGTCCTTATGTTGGAAATGACCCCAAGATATATATACACCCTTCCTTTGTTTGTAAAGGAACGTTTCCTTCACTTCCTTTCTTATTTCCTTGCTTAGACCGACTTAGGACAGAGCTCTGGAGAAGAGGAGAACGGCCAAGCAGTTCTAGGTAATCTTTGATCATCATCTTGCTCAAATTCATGGAGGAAATCATATTACAAGGTTGGTTTGCTAGTTTTCTTACATAGCTTTCTCGTTCTAGCCATCTTTTCCCAACCTTTCCTTGGAGAAACACCCTTGGACGACCTGTGGAGCTCAAGAAACCATTAAAGACTTGAAGCTTGGAAGCTTGGATCTCAAGGAACGACCTTAAGGCGGGTTTTATAACTCTAAACCTTTTGCTTTCTTATGCATATCTTTGTATTTGCAAAAGTAGCTTGTTCTTCCTTTCCCCATCTTTCCTTGCTTTCCTGCAACTAAAACCACGAAGAACATACCTTAATCTGGAGGTAGAAGAAGATGGGCATGATTACCAAAGTTACTTTATCAAACGGTCCTGTTTCCCCCCCCTCTGACCAAACCGTTTGAAGGGCAAACTGGTTCACAAGGTCGGTTGGAGAAAACGGGTTCAACCCGTTTGAGGGCGTTGACCAAGCATTGACCGTTTAGGATTCCTGTTCATAATAATGTAGGCTAATGACCCACCAAATTTGAGGGGTTAACTCCAAAGGAATCGTAGGTTGAAGGCCAATCAATTAGGCAATCGAATTGAATTAAGTGCTGATTTTTCCAAATTGATTAACTTGAACTTTTTGGGCAAACGGGTTCAACCCATTTGAATGAGTTGACCAAGCATTTACCGTTTACGATTCCTGTTCATAAAATGTTTAATTTCATTCCTGAAAATAATCAAAGTTAAATTCTTAACCAATTGAGAGTTGAAGGCACTTCAACATCCTAACCCTAATCGGGCTGAAATTGCTGTTTTCATATATAGATTTTGTTGAGTTTTGGGTTGAAGGACCCAAACGGTCTCAAGTCCGTTTGGGGGTTCCTCCAAACGGTCTCAAGACCGTTTGGGCACAACCCAAGACCGTTTGAAGGTCTAAAGTTGAGGTAATTTGATGGGTTGAAGGTCCAATTGTAATAAGTTGATGAATTGATAAAAATGCTGATTTTAGACCTAATTCAAGTTCAACCCTGATCCAACCAACTTGGTTTTTGGTCAAATTTTGGGCAGACGGTCTCAAGATGTTTGGAGGTCATCCAAACGATCTCAAGAC